>JAZHYW010062546.1:0-28627 GCA_037355805.1 Ixodes ricinus | reverse complement strand
ATCGTGCCGGCGTGTGGGTCATGCTACCTTCACTCCCCTGGGTGATGCACGTTAAAGGGCCCAAGCTAACAGTGGTGTTGCACTAGCTCAATTTCTCATCAACAGTGGAGACCAGACGCTTATAGGGGCTGACCAACCTCCCAGTGTTCTAAACGAACAAACAACACGGCTGCTTTTACCCTTGGCCATCCCGGTGGTCTTCACTGCGTCACCGGAACTTCCGTCGGGATTGCTGCCTGACGACCGAGCGCAAAGCTTCCGACTTTGACTTGCACAGTCTGTGTTGCTGGCTTTACAAGCCGCCAATGTTTCACGCGTACACGGATGCAGCCTCGGAGATGATGCCGCCTCAGGGATTTGCTTGCTTACGGCCCTTGTGTACGTGGCGCGGCAACTCTGCTCGGTTTGCTCTCTCGAGCTGTCTTGTTCCAAACAACGAGCACGAAGAAGTCGCGGTCATCTCCTGCTTGCGAAAGAGCGGAACGTTCAAATAGGCCAATCAGGGTTCTGGATTTGCTCCATGGTTTTTACTTCATGAGGAAGTTTCAATAGGCTTCCCGGTCATGCGCGCAGCCGATGGCCCTCGGGATTCAAGCTGTGAAAGAAAGAGATTCCTCCGAAGTCCGTTCACGCAACCGGGTGCTTTGTCCTCTCGTGATCGCCTTCGACGCGAGCGCGCCAGGGGACGATGACCTTCACACACGCGTGGTGGCCGTCGGAGCCCTGCTGTTACCAGGAAGGGCACTGCCAAAAGCCCGCCAACGCTGACGCGCTCGTCGTCCCCACGCGGACGAACTCCCGAGGCAGTTAGAAGGCAAGAGATTCGCGGTGAGGAACTCGCTAGAGGCGCCCTTCTGTTTTCCTCACTTTGGGTGGTGCACGTGCTTGTACCAGCAGAAGAAGTTGAAATACCCTCACTCTGGGCTGTGAAAAAATACCACCAGGCAATGATACCCAAACTTCTCGCCGTGAATAGAGTTCGGGGAGTTTTTGCTGCAACCCGCCGCATTTGCGCTGAAGGATCCATGGTATTGGATTGGAGCCTACTTGCTTTGTTTGCGTGCGGGTGTGACCCCTCCAAGTGTTCATGAGAGTGTTGTTTCAGGATGTAACATTAAGTGTCTGTAAAACTTTATTTAGTGCCTGCGTGATACCGGCCAGCTGCGTCTCCACTTGCTTGAGCCTCTCATTGAGGGATCGGATATTATGCTTCGTCTGACTCCGGGACATCAACGTCGGTATGGCGGTGTGTTGTTGAGTTCTCCTTGCCGCTGTCGTGTAGGACATTCCGGGGCTCTGTTACGTCGACGCAGCTCCGTTGGACTCTTTCCTCGCGCCCCCCGCTGCTTGTGAGGCATCTGTCCGCTTGGCCGGTTTCCAGGACATAAACGTCGGGACAAATGTTTGTGGGGTAGAAAATGCCCAAATTGATAAAATAGGCAATATTGCTTCATCTATGTTTATTCGATGGGTTGCGGAACTTGAGCACAGTATATAAAGAACACATATTTCAAAACATTTGTGGGGTGAAGGATGGCAATTTCAAGGCAAAGTATAACCAACTATTTTCACTGAAATACATAGTTCAATCAAACCAGTGTGAGCATACAACAATGACGATAGTGATAATATAAAGCAATGTCAGTGATGTAAGGAATATTAAATGAATTGTAAAAACAATTTCACTGTAAGCAACGGGTGGAGCTGCGCTCACGCAAACTTTGTGCTCATCAGAATTACGTGTTTTTGACTGCGAATAAAACATTACTGCGAATAACTGCGAAACATTACTGCGGACATTACTGCGAATAAAGAGGTAACTGTGACTAGTTGTTTCATAAAGCAACTTACAGGCTCTCTTGATCATCTGATTTATGCCAAGCGTCTACACATTAAGATGCAGCCAACCTGCGCTCACGGGACAAAAATATCCAGGACGTCCTCCGCTTGAACTTCGTCGCGGTGAACGTTCAAAAGCGACCCAGCAGCGTCTCGATGGTTGCTCACGGATACATAGTCAGTCGTTACCTGGCCATCGTGTTCCGTTTATACCTCTCTCGATGCGCCGGGTTACGTAATAACCCTTCTCAATAGCATTTGACATTGAAACCGAGACCCTGGTGGGCTATGGTGTTTTGAAACCAGAGTCGCTAGGCCTGTTCGATTTGCCTGAATTGGCTGAACCATAGAGTTATTATAATGTGCGCTAGAGGTTTAACTGGCGCTAGTGTCTATGCGACTTCCGTGACGCAAATTGAAGCAGACAGCAACCAGCCTACTTTTGCGGTGCTCTTGTGCATTCCTAGGAGAAAACGCGCGTGCTTTTTGTCTCTTCGCCGGAAAATAACACGCAACACTTTGGTTATATTTGGGTCGTACCGAATAGTATGTACCTTGATTAACGTTGGGAAATTGTAATTGCTTTAGTCAGCGCATTTTTCTTCGTCGGTGAACGATGTTTAACTTCGCTACATTTCAGTCCCAAGCATGTGTTCCGCAGCAGGTGTGTAAGAAGCAAGCGAAGGTTCAAAGCAAAATTACAATCGAAAGGAATATAGAGTGTGTTCAAGGTTCGCCAGCATTCCGGTGACGCTTATATGATGCTAATATGCCAGCCCTGTCGCTATATGAAGATGACCCCGTCGTGCATCTTTATGAGCGGATAAATACATTCAAAACGTAAAGAATAAAGTACGTGAGCTATGAAAGGTGTCTTTTTGTGTTGTTTTCGCTGCCAGGCAGCTTTTATCAGGCACTTGTTCTCAAAGATTTCGAGCGTGCTGGTGATATTTTGAACGTAGAACAAGTATCTTCGAACACAGCAGAAAAAATGAAGCGGTACTTACTTATTTAAAATCGGAACATATTACGTGGCCTTCAATTTATTTTGATCGTACATGCACAGGGTAGTTACTGATCCAGTGTTACTGCATAGTACTTGCCGTCTCTCTTGGTTTCCAGATGTCCTTCGTTCATTTGGCACGTATATGTATATATAAATAAATGCTGAAAAGCGCCGACGTCGTGTTCGCGCTAACAGTGTCCGGCAGTGCACAAAAATGCATGCACTACGAAGCCGTTTTAGCACCGTTTTTAATGCGACGAATTTGAAAGAAAAACTTAGTAACTGAAAAATTATTTCGTCTGCCTGACTGAGAAATGTTCCAAGGTACTTAGTACGTATGAATTATTCGGGATATTTGCTCTTATGATCGAGCGCAGGGAGAAAATGCACTCACTTTTTCCCATAGGAATGCATTACCGGAAGTCAATTTTCGACTGGTTGCTTCTGATTCAATTAGCGTCGGCACACTAGCGCCAGTTGAACCTCTAGCGTACGTTATACTGACTCTGTGGGCTGAACTACAGGTTTTCCCGCTCATCTTAATCCAAGCAACGGCCACTTTAATCTAAGTGTTACCCAATTTAATCCAAGGGCCACACAATTTAATCCTTGGGCTACCCAATTTAATCCTGGGGTCAGTCAATTTAATCCACTATACAGGGTGTTTCACGAAAGGTGGACAAATTCGATATTTCGAAAACTACGCACCGCACCAAAAAAAGGCTTGTGTCGTTTTTGGTCCTGGGCCAGGGGCCTATTTAGGAAAATGATTGAAGTCCGGGATAATTAGATTTTTAATTATTTTTGCGTAATTAACTTTTTCAATATTGTGTTTAAGGGCATGGTCTCAAATAGAAAAGTGCTCAGCATCATCGAAAAACAGTAAATTGCAGAACGATAGAAGGCACGCAGCATTTTACGGCTTTCTGAAAAACCGCGCGCATTCGACGGATTTTTAAGTTTCGGTTTGCAATCAGAGTGCATCTCGTACATCGCGGCCCCGACGGCACCGCGCCCCGTGGAGAAATAGTGCAACCAACCTCTGCTGCGTTGCGCGAGCAGAGCGCAGCAGAGGCTCGTTGCACTATTTCTCCACGGGGCGCGGTGCCTTCTGGATCGTCTGATGCAATTCGTTGATTTAAATGTTTATCGATGATGATGAGCAGCTTTTCGTAGTTTGAAATCCATGGCCTTAAACACAATATTGAAAAAGTTAATTACGCAAAAATAATTAACAATCTAATTATCCCGGACTTTAATAATTTTCCTAAATAGGCCCCTGGCCCAGGACCAAAACGACAAAAGCCTTTTTTCGTTGCGATGATTAGTTTTCGCAATATCGAATTTGTCCACTTTCCGTGAAACACCCTGTATAAATGCACTTATTGCCTTCAGTAGTCGTATTTTGCTTACACATTTGGTAACTTATAATAATTGTTTATACAATTAGATTTTTGTGGGGGGGGCAACTGATCGTTTGATCACTATGGTGATTACTTGGAGTTACTTTAACTTATAGTCCCACTTTTGACGAGGCGTAATTGATATGTTGATTGCTCTTTTTGTAACCTCGACTTATTGTGGCGCACTCGAATTTATTTTAGCTGAATGGACGTTTTGTTTAATCTTTCTGATTACTCGATTTATCATTGATACGATTCAGATGATATAACTACAATTGCAATTTATGATTACTCTTTTGATTACTTCGTGTTATTGTTGCTCCAATTGATCTATAATTGATCTCAGTTGACATTATTATTCCTCTTTTAAGTACTTCGAGTTACTTTTGACCCCATTGGCCATAAATTCGAATTACATGCCATTGTGATGACTCCTCATTACTTTTAGCTAATGTTCAACGAATTGAATTTTTATGTGATGATTATTTAAATTATGATTACTCTTTTGATTACTTTGAGTTACTTTCTATTCAATTGGCTTTAATTCGGCCTAAGGGACATTTTATGACTCTTGTTTACTTTGTGTAAATATAGTGCCGATTTATCAATTGTGAGCTCGATCATACATTATTATTAGTCTCTTGATTACTCTGAGTTACTTTTGAGCTGAGGACTTTAATTCAGCCTCATTGATATTGCGATGACTGTTTTCATTTTCTGGGCTAATATTTAACGTTTTTTATTATTAGCTCAATTGACATTACAATTACTTGTTTGATTACTTTGAGTTACTATTGACCGAATGGACTTTAATTCAGCCTAAGTGACATTTTGGCTACTCTTTTGATTACTTCGTGCTATTATACCTCCAACTGATCTATAATGAACTCAGTTGACATTATTATTACTCTTTTGATTACTTCGAGTTACTTTTAATCCAGTGGACTTGAATTCGACCGAAATGACATTAGGATGACTCTTGATCACTTCTAGCTTATCTTCATACAAACTTATTTATTATAAGCCTAATGTATATTATGATTCCTATTTTGTTTACTTTGAGTTACCTTGACCCAATAAAGTTGTCCTATTTCACAATTTGGTAACTCTTCTGATTACTTTAAGGTCACATTCAACCAATAGGTCTTTTAAGAGCTCGATTCACATTTTTCTTACTCTTTTGTCCCAAATAATCTTAATTCGGCTTAAAGGAACCCTGCAACAACTTTTTGACTGGTTTTTAGTTTGCACCGAACCTGAGCGCACTGAACGTAGTAACTTAGTGAAACTTTTCTTTTCTCAAATTTCGCTTTATTTTAAAAGTTATAGGCAAATTAGAATTACAAAAACAAGCAAAAAATAACCTCCTTCATGACGTCGTAGGTCCTGGCTTGAGTGGCCGTGAATTAGAGGAGGGGTGAGCTCATCGAGCGCTCACGGCTGCCGCACTCCGTGTCGACGGTCCGAGAGGGCGCCACTAAAGCATGTGTTGGACAGGCTGTACGAAGCGGGCGGCCAGGGCGGCTCTCATTGCATTTGCTGCGCGATTAAAGACTAATTCGGCATGACACTTCATTGGCCACAAACGACAGCAAACACGGGGTAAAGGTCAGTTCAGAACGGGAGCCACTTCGCGCTGCCAATGCCATACCGCCAAATGGCCAAATCGTCAGCAGGGCCCGCGCCGAAGGCCTTCGGAACGCTCAGGAGCCGGTCGGATCCTCGAGCCGGTATACGACCGCAGCGCCGCCGCGTACACCCGGGACCTTTCTACGCTCGCCGTTCGTCGGTGCCTCATCCTCTAGTATGCGCCGTTTTTCCGCCGCTTGGTGGCGGGTATGTCGACGGGTCCTTTCTTGTTTCCGTACTTTATAAACTGCATTTGTTTTTTTCTGATCTAAAGTACTGAACAAAAACTACTTTCATACATAATTGAAACGGTTCGCGACACTTACAATTTGTATCTCGACAAAAAAAAAGCTTTTAGCGGCTCTGACCAGTAGTAAGCCCAGGACCAAAAACGTCACATATCGCGCGCTTTAGGCACCGTATAGGTCGCCCTTGTAGGTGGAGGAGGTTCCCGCATCGTCCGGTTAAAAATATGACGCACTGATATTTAGTTACTCTCTCCGTGCCCGCTGGCTTGCCCGAACCCCAAGAGACGTGGAAACCGCAAAAAAGGCAGACGCTCAAATATGATTGCAGGGCCTCTTTAATTGACATTGTGATGACGCTTGATTATTTTCTGCTAATTTTGAACCAATTGATTTATTGTGAGCATAATTGAGATTATGATTAATATTTTTATTTTTATTCACTATTGACCCAATGAGCTTTAAATCACCCCAATTAACATATTGGTGACAATTTTGAGTACTTGGAGTTATTGAGACACCACTTTATTTGTCATCGAGCTCTATTTTCATTGATATTCCTCTTGATTATTTCGAGTTACTAGTGACCCAACGAACATTAATTCGGCTTAATTGACAGTTTGATGACTCTTGATTACTTTGAGCTAATGTCAAACCAATTGCGTTCTTATGAGCTAAATTTGCACTATGATTACCCTTTTGATTTGTTTGAGCTGCTATTGACGCAGTAGACCAGTCTGCTTAATTGACAGTTTGGTGACTATTTTGATTACTATGGGTCGTTATGCAGCCAATTTAGTAATTATTAGCTAAATTGATAATTTGGATATTTTTCCAACAGCTTCTACTTACTTTCGAGCTACTTCATACTTCACTTTAACTACCGCGGAAACTAGAGGGCGGCGTCGGACGAGAAGTCCTTCCAGTAAACCCTTCTCCTCGTCCGACGGCTCCCTTTGGTGTCCGCGATACTTCCGAGGTAAGCGATCTTCGATTCCGAAATTAATAGAAAAAAAAATATAGGCCTCAACACTTGACTCATAACGCCAGAAATCGGAACGCTGTCTCTAAAGAACACAATTTCTCGCAAAAAGAAAAACGCTATTATTTTTATTTTAGGTTTTCTAAATTTTATGTTGGGCCGCAGCTGTGTGAGCGAGCCATGTGTTGCGTTGTCGCAAAAAGAGCCGACGTTTCCGCCATCTTCAATGACGTGTCAATACGGAGAGGAGGTCGTCTGCTTCTTGCACTTACGGTGACGTCAGAACGACGCCGAGCTCTGATTGGATCTGAGTGAAAGGCCAATGGGTAGACCTCAAGGCAGCTTGCTTTGGTGTCTACCCACTATCCTTTCGATCAAAGCCAATCAGAGCTCGGCGTCGTTCTGATGTCACCGCAACCCCTCAAAAGAAGCAGACGACCTCCTCTCCGTATTGACGTAACGTGAAGTTAAGTTTTGTCTGATAACGCGAGCAGCCGGGATAACGACTGGTTTTATGTGTAAAACTGTCTGATGAAGATATGATTTGTGTCTGTGTGTATATATATATATATATTTCCTTCTTCTTTTTCCATTTCAAGTAATACATTTAGTTGTGAGTTCAGCTCCGTCCTGTCGTGTTTGTTCCTTCCTTCGTCACCGTTTCTTAAGCTGATTTTCATGAACCATGTTTCACTATTATCAACAGGCCCAGTTTACATCTTTGTTACTCTGCTGGTTGCTCGACGGATCCATGGAGGGCACCTATCTCCACTCCAAGATCAGATTCGGGGAACGGACAACCTGCACCCGGATTGGACATTTACATGTACGTTTTAAAAGGAGGTCACGGAAGTGACGTATTGGCGTCTGATTGTTAACAATCAGACGCCCATTCGTCACCTAGACCTCCTGGGGCCCTATGCTACACGGCGGGACCAAGGGACTGGGACACTTTCCCTTGGTCCCTTTCCCTTGGTCTACTGGCGTAGCCAGGGTATGGTGCCTGGAGCGCGTCTTCGAGCGATGTGTTCAGCGTCCCATGCTGTCCATAAATCAAAAGTGGTCCCGTAGTGGCAACAAATGACGTCACCGAAGCCGGAGTGTCATGCTATTGCATGTCGCGATCCTGGCAGATGGTCGTAGAAATGCTAACACGAAGCTGCAAGTAGAACAACCGAACGCGAATTTCGCTGTTGTCACTGCGTCCCGACTCCCGACTTGTGTCCCTCGAAGCTTCCGTGGACTGACAAACTGGAGAGCGACTGGCAGCAGAACAGCCGTCTGCCACATCCACCGCAGCTGCTGTGACACCGCCAGGATCGCGACCGGCGACAGCGAGACTCTTGAGTTACGTCATCGGGCGGAAATTGAGGGACCACTTTTTTGGACGGACGTGGTAAGCACATCAGTTCGGAGACGCGTTCCAAGCACCATAGTCAGGGGCAGTGATTGACCTTAGCAGTGATTTCCCTACACACCCCAAGGGAGGTGTACACCCCCTTGTTTTTCTAAAGGCACACCCTTAATTCGCAACGACTCCTCTGTTCTCAACGCACTGAAACTCCTGGTCAGGGAGCTTGAGCCGTTCCCTCTCCCTCTCTCTCTCCCCCGAAAACAATTCCTGGATACGGCACTGCCTTGGTCCTGCTTGGTCCCGCCGTGTAATATAGGGCCACAAAACAGCCGTTCTCGTCAACTTCCTTGCGCGGCCCCTCTGCCGGTTCGCTCTCCGCTCCCATCCGGTCGGGCAGAGTCGGGTGCCCTACGCCGGGCGTTCTCGCGCTCAAAACACTTTGTGTAACCGATGTGTAATTTTGTTTCTGAAGTGTTATTTCCCGCCCCGGGTGGCAGGCGCACCGGCGAACAGGATCCTCCCTTCCCCCCCCCCCCCCCCCTTTTTTTTTTACTTTTTTTTTATAACTTTGCAGGCCACCCGGTGTAACGTTTCGACCGCAAATAAAGATTATTATTATTGTTAAAAACATCTGGTAAAAAAAAAAAACTGGTAGGAATGTTTTTCTACTAAAGAGGGCCGATTTCCGCAAGTTGGCAACGGCTACCATCCCTAACCGCAATTCTAGCCGATCCCAGCCGATCCAATCCGGCAATTCAAGATGGACGACGACAGTTCGTTTGACACTCTTTTAGGTAAGTTCGATTCGGCTGACCGGCGTCGCGCAGCCGCACCAGTCTAAAAAGCTCGACTTTATCCATAAATTCGCGTAAACTAAGTTTAGCCTTGCGATTTCGGCGCTGAGCGACGAGCGTTGGCGCTCGCGCCGGTCGTCGCCCTGCACGGGAATTCGGAGCGAGCGGTCAGCTGAGAATTTGGAATGTTCGGGATGCTATGTCAACTACCGATAAAACCCAGACGCTGGCGTGCGATTTGCTGCCTCTCTATTAGTGTATCGCAGTAGGATTCGTCGAATGGGCCATTAAAACTGCCTAGAAAAGCGGTGACGTTATTAGCCTTTGACCACCGATCGCGCATCGTCGATTTCCGAACAAACGGAGCGTAA
Organism: Ixodes ricinus; assembly: GCA_037355805.1. Classification (NCBI taxonomy): domain Eukaryota; kingdom Metazoa; phylum Arthropoda; class Arachnida; order Ixodida; family Ixodidae; genus Ixodes; species Ixodes ricinus. The sequence goes on along the minus strand of JAZHYW010062546.1, from coordinate 19,004 downwards.
ATTTATGCTGTGTTTATCTCCACTCCAGCGGCTTCGATATTTTTAGATTGTAAGATTCGTGTGTCCCTCTCGCCGTCACTTAGTTTTATTTTTTAATTGATAACCTGATGATTTTAATTAGGTCTGAGGAAGTCGGCTTGCTTGGAGTCTACGTGGCGTGAAATCGAAACTGTCTGCAGTTGAATAAGTGATCTCGTATTTCAAAGCTGATATTTATTTTTATTTATTTTTATTTGTAGTCGGGACACCCTCTGTAAATGGTCTCGGGGTATAAGTTGCAAGACGGAGTGTCGCTTTTTTGAACGGTGGTGGCATTTTAGTGGAGAAGAAAAAGAAGTAGAAATGTTTTGCGATCGAATGCGCAGGCGAGATGTCGTCAATGGGCTGTGCGCAATCGCCTAGTAGAGGCAAATTCAGGCTTGCTCAATTAAATTATCGACTGCTTCCATATTTTCTCTTTTACTTTTTTTTTTTAGAGAGAAAGCGAGAACGGGAAGTGAAAACATTTTTTTTTATAACTAAAGAACAAAGAAAATCAGCACATAAAACTTGTTGTGAAGCAACGATTTTACGGTACCAGTACACAAGTCTTTCATCAGAATGTATTGTTTAAATTGACGAAATTGAATTGGGATAAGAGCTGGACTTGAGTTGTTCAAACAAAGGTTTTGTCCCTTGCCCTTTTGCATTTAAAGGTTGTTCAAACAAAGGTGACGTCCCTCGCCCTTTTGCATTTAGGAACTTTGGTCCATCATAATCACTGGCAACTTAGGAACCACGGGACATGGCTGATTACATTCGTGCTTCGTGATTGGTCCCTCGGGTTTTTTATCGCCTAATGCCGCACTCTCATTGGCTACGGAGAGATGATGAGACGCGAGGGACTTGCAGTGCCCTGCGTTTCTTAGGTTGTGATTATAATATTCTGTTAATTCTATCAGCGATTGACACCCTAAACTACTAAAAGGTCTACAACACCAGCTCAAGGACGAAGAAAGAATAAAACAATTAAAACTGGGACAATACAACACATCTTTCAGCTAGCAACTCGTCCGTTGCTAGCTGAAAGATGTGTTGTATTGTCCCAGTTTTAATTGTTTTATTCTTTCTTCAGTCCTTGAACTGAACCAACATGCTCTTCTCCCAAGCATAACACCAGCTCTCGCACCATACTTACTAAGTGTGGTTTTGTTGTACTATCATGGGCACTTATCTGCATCTGACATTTGTTCCATCTCTCCCAGCTATAGCTATTTTGACTGCCTTTGTTGCTTAGATTGCGACGTAATCTTGTCGAGCTGCTATTTCATGCACATACTTATTTCAGGCTTTTTTGTCTGAAATTTAAGAATAGACTCTACTATACTCAAGTAGGTAGACAGATCCAAATCCTTGTATGTGGTCACCAAACAAAGGACACTGCTTGATTTAGTATTGGTACTTCTTTTTCTTTGATTTAGGTGTCTTTTTTTATATTACAACAAGGACATCTATATCTATCTCAGCAGAAAGTGTTATGGCCGGGCTTGACTGAGATTGAAAGTTTTGTTTTGCCGAAGGGTCACAAGTACATGCAGAATGGACTTTGTAATTACGTTGACTGTGTAATGACGCAGATAATGAGCATAATAATATTGTTTTAGAGTGCAGCTCTTTGGTACCCATTTCCGCATTTTGCGGTGTCGGCTCCGGCATTGCCGTCGGTGTAACCGCCCCGCTAAATTTAGCGGGGAAACTTAATTGGTGTTGATGTCATGTGACGTCAGTTTCCCTGCTAAATTTAGAGGGGATACTTAACTCGCTAAAATTTAGCCAGAATTTTTTTTTTAGTGGAGAAAATTTCTGCGCTATATTTAGTAGAAAAATTTTCCAGTGGGGAAATTTTCTCCTCTAAGCTTAGCAGGTTAAGGAGGAGGAGGGGAAGGTAAGGAGGGGCATACCCTCCCCTCCGTACCCTCCTCCTCCTCCTCAAGAGCTGAGCTCTAATTTTGCATTACAGAGATTTGTAAACATCTTTCATTTTGTATTGTTATTTCAGTTGTCATCTTAATGACCATCTTACTAATAATTGTGTGTGATCAGAAAGAAGGCAACACCTTTATTGGATTGTGTGGGGGAATAACTTGCATCCCCATATTTGCCATCTGTTTTTCTTCATACTTGCACTGTAGACATTCTGATTTCCTAAAAAACCACTTATGTGTATAGTAGTATTTTTCGTTCAAATGAATTTCAGTTTTTCTATGTAGCATTTCAATAACAATCTATTCCACTTATTTTTTTTTTAGCTGTGTTTTTTTTTGTTTGTTGGAACAATTGAGTGACACCTCGTTGCTGTCAGCGGACGCTGTCTGCTCGATGCTGAAAACGAAGGCACTTGTCAACTACAGGAAACTCACACTCTTCAGTGTGACAGTTTAAAAGGATGCCGTTCGAACTACCCCAAAGCCTTGCCTCAACAAAGCACGACGCTTCATGAAAAAGTAAAACGCTTCAAGTCAACGTGTTTTGGCTGGTCTTACCAGCTGCAGAAAGCAATGAAATGCTCTTTTGTGGCAGTTTCTTCAGGGTGTGCATGGGAGGCCATGTTTACGTGTTAATGATTCTGTATTACTTCTTGTTTTTTATGTTCACTTTGCATTGCTTTCTGTTACTACCGTCTTTAGTTCATACTCGCTTCAGGTAATCATTTTAAGTGTCGTAAATAAATCTTGAACACGGGCTGACAAGTTTCAGCATTAGGTACCATATTTTCCGGGCTATAGTCCGAGAACTATACATGTTTAAAAGTTGAAATTTCTGGCTATGCGAACTATCAACGCATGTGGACTATACAAAAATTCAGTTTTTCAAGATCGTTCATTGTGACGAGACGTGACAGAATTTGTGAGTGAAAGAGTATGTTAATGGTGATTTATATATAATACAAGCTTCTTTGTGAGCTAAGAAAGCAGACATCTGTCAAGGTGTGCCACGTATGAGAAGACTTTTTTGTCTACTAATCACCAGGTGCGGACTATGCACGGTGTGCAGACTATGCACCAGGTGCAGACCATTAAGCAAAAACTTTTGTTTTCGGCCTAAATTGGCTTCTGCAGTCCATAATCTGCACCCACACCGGGTGCAGACTATAGCTCAGAAAATATGGTATTTGGTTTCCAAAACATTCTCTCCTACAACTGTCATTGAATCTTCCTGCAGAAAAACTTGACTATAGTTTTCTTCACTTTATGTGCGTGCAAAGCTGGAAATACAAGCACGAGCCTGTTGCCCCAAACAACACTTGCACTGCACAAGGGCACATTCTTGGCAAGGACACTGCAAGCCTCATACTTGCCCTTTTACCTTCTGCTACAATTGCACTTAAAGCGAAATGGGGTATAAGGAAAAACTCGACGGGGTTTCTAGACCACAGTCATCAAACGGCCTTGCTGTTAGCAATTAGCCCCTCAAACACCTAAAATCACCTTGTCAGAAATATTAGAAAAGTTGCCATAACAAGGGAACGAAGCTTGCATCTGGGAGCATCTGAGTCTGTTTTTCACACTGCTTTTGGCATTCGTCATGTGCAGTGTTATACTTTTTGTTGCTAGGGCTATTCAAACAGGACACGTTCTCTACTGTCACAGCATCTGCTGTACCAGAAGTAGAGTTTTCCCTCCAATTTCGTTTTGTTTTGGCCCATTTTTTCTCAGCCGGGGTGAAAGCTTGCCTCCACTTGCATTCTTGGACCGCAGCTTGCATGCTCTGCTGGCTGTTTTTCAAGGCCTCCACCGTTGTTGTCGGTCCCCAACTCCCTGAAAACAAGAAAGGGGAGGAGATGGGGAGGGAAGCCATTCTGTCTGCGTAGTTGATGTCTTCGCTGAAGACAGATGCGTGCGCTCTGCGACTTTCTCGCTTTTTGAGAAGCCCGCGCATCTTTTTTGCCGTGCCAATCTTATGCGTTCTGTTTGGGCGGCCCTTTAAAGGGATACTGCAACATAATTTTAGCACCCATTTTATTGTCTAAATGTCAACCACGTTCTGGCCATGCCAAGGAAACACCAATTATTTGCTAGAAACGACACCAAAGCAATATTTAAAAGGAGTAAACCGTGTCATTACGTCACCCTGAACTTAAAAACAGTGCCGCTCCGTGGAAGTATGTCGCCAAGCTGCGTGCACGCGAGCCCTGTCGAACCAGATTTCCCATCTCTCCCAGCCTATTCAATTCTGCGGGGAGCGGGGAGGGGCAACTAGAATGGCCAGGTTGTAATGTGTTGACGACACCAAGTGGCGGAGCTCGTAACGACGCCAGCCCCCAGATGGCTTTGCCCGTGCTGGGCCAGTCGACGTCACATGTCCCCAGGATGCATCGCACTCTCCGATGGCTGATCTTCGAGCGCTCGCTGGAATCGGTCCTCTGGAACGAAAAATATAGCCATCCGTTCAAAATACAAGCATCTGAATGTCACTAGCAGGTTTAGTGGATCATGTTTAACGTCTTTCTGAACGTCAGAGGTATATTTTAAGTTACTATTCGTGTATTCCTTTAAGGGATGCTGAACCGAAATCTGGATTCCACAAAACACGCGGCAAAGCAGGCAACGGGATGCTACAAACACGAAAACATCACTCACACAGCGATATCTCAAACGGATGACCGTATTTTTCAAGAAAAGGAGGCGCATTTGACAGGTTTGTTGATGTCATGCTTCTCCGAGAAGGATAGGGAACGGCCTCGCGTCTTCTGCGCTCGCCGCCTTGAGGGAGCGAAGCGAAGAGAGAGGAAACTAGGTATCTTGACGTCACGCGCCTCGTCGGCCTTGTTCAATCTCGACCTCTTTTTCTCGAAATACGGCCGTCCATTCGAGATATCGCCTTACGAGTAGTGTTGAAGGGATTGTAGCGTCCGCCTACATCTCCTGCATTGTGTTTCTGAAATCCAAATTTCGGTTCACCATTTCTTGGTTTCGAAACAGGATACAGCCAATTCCGTCACGTATAAAAAAAAAAAGCCTGCACTTTAAAGAAAATATGAAAATTGCGGCATGCCGGTCCATTTTCAGTTTGGACATTAATCACGCAAGCAGGACGGCTTTCCTCCTTGCCTCCTTCCTGCCGTCTCTTCCCTTTCTTGTTTTCGAGAGATTGGAGACCGATAGCAACTTCGAGGGATTGGGGACTGATAGGTCTTGATGACAGCCAGCAGAGCCTGTGAGTGACTGTCCAGACCAACATGATAAGCATGCTCTAAGCATCTGTCCAAGAGCGCGAGCATAACTTAACTTTCCCTCCTGGCGATAAAAAACAAAAAAACTTGCAAAAGCGGATAGGAATTGGAGGAAAACCTCAACTTCCGGTGCAGCAGATGCTGCGACCATAGAAAGCTCGTCCCGTCTGGACGGCCCTCTTCCGTCGTTGCGCCCAAGACGTGACGAGGTGTTTTGGCGTCTGTGCGCAGCGCGTGCGACGAACCCGCTGAGCCGGGACCTGGACGTGGCCGCGGTGCAGCAGCTCTGCGACCGGATCCTGGTGGAGCGGGACGGCACCAACCACGCGCTGCGCTTCCTTGCCCACAAGATCCAGTCTCCACAGGAACGGGAGGCCATACAGGCGCTGCTGGTGAAGCCATAGCACGTCTCTCCACCAAAGCCAAAGCCGCACCGCGCGTACATTACTCGGAAGACGTGGTGTTCGCGGAGGACACGCCCCAGCACGTTCGAAGCATGTTTGCCTCATATACAGGGTGTCCCCCAAAAAATTTACAGGGTCTTTTTCTACGAAAAAATTAACTGCACATCGCTCGAGCGCTCCCTTCTCCGCCCGAAGGTAGCGCTAGAGGTCCAAACCAGATGCCATAGTTTCAGAAAAACCAATATTTTATTCAAAAGTTATAAGTGATTTTCTGAAAATTTCAATGGGATAATGGGGCCCATTTTTGCCCGTTTTCGGTTTCTGGCTGTCGTTCCCATCGAAATTTTCAGAAAATCACTAATAATTTTTGAATAAAATATTGTTTCGAGCTGAAACTTTGGTATCTGGTTCGGACCACTAGCGCTACCTTTGGGCAGAGAATGAGCTTTCGGCGATGTAAAGTTTTTATTTTCGCGGTGAGAAAAACCTTGTAACTTGTTTTTGTGGACACCCTGTATATGTATTCCTTGAACATGTCTGCAAACAGTTTTTATATGACCAATGTGAGCACGCTTCCTTTTACCCTTCATCAATTTCCTCGTAGTCTTACAATAATATCCCCGGAGAGGCCCCACCCCCTACAGATAGTAACTCACTCCTATTTTTGGCAGGATTTGCTGTTTTTCGGAAACGCCAGAAGTTAGCCCACTTCTAGCGATTGCGGAGCCCTGGCCGATGGTGACCTCAGCAGAAATGGTGTTACTTAGCCACAACGGGAGATAAGCGAACATTGCTGACTCGGAAGGACAGTTGCCTGTGGTTCACTCTCTGCAGTCACAATTTTTGCAAGTCACGGAATCTAAAACTAGCATTTTTTTTTTAACTTTCTTCGATCGCATGTTGAAAGTTAGCCCACTCCATCTTTTCACCCGATTTGCTTTTGCTTTTAGGTGGGCTATCTTTCGGTATATTATGGCAGTATGGGGGAGTTCGGTATAGCCTAGGGAGATTAGACAGATTGATGTGGCATATGCTAGGGTAAGATACACAGCACGCCAGAGAAACACCTAGCTTGGGACAAGTTCGGCAATCCTAATGGCCCAACTTCGGCCTAATGCGGTTTTGCTCCAAGGCATTAGTTGGTGTCAGATTACTTTCCCTTGTCATTTCTAAGGCTCACCCCGTGATTGCGAAAGTGCCAGACTTGAGCCAAAGATCCCATGATGAACCGAAGAACCAGCAGTTAGGTCTAACTCCGGCACTTATTTACAATGTAGGCCCAAAGATGCCAGGTGGCAACCAAACTACCAGCGGTGAATACACTTGTTTGGCGAATTAGGGCCAAGATACCCAGTCTGGCCAAAGAAGGTCAAGCTTGGCCCTACCTGGGCTTCAGTCTTTTTAAGACCCTAAATTCCCAGACAAGAACCATATTTTGTTCCTAAGAACTGTGCTGCCTGTCACTAAATGAGCTGTGCTCGAGAGCAGTGTGCCTCCCTCCCTTTACGTTAGGCAGGTTACTGGTTTGTTCTTTACAGCTTTTCTGGTAGCTAAAGGGTTTTTCTCTTTCACTCCAACTAGCTGAGCACAGCTTATTGCTGTAAAGATGGAAAAATTGTATATGATGATAAGAATGTCTTAAAAATATTGATAGCATCTCTCTAGTAATGCCACTTTTTTAGAGAAAAAAACATTTGTCAATACCTTCTTTCTATTAGTACTTAAAATTCCTCTACCAATATTAAACCATACCTAAACTTTGCTTTGCATCTTCGTTTAATCAGTCCTTGATATATCAATATTTTCTTCTATTCAGTGTCAGGGCTGTGGCTTCTTCGTGAATGCAAACAGTTAAGATCACTGCCGCTTGTTTCGTATGGTTATTGGGCCCTTTTTATTAGTTTACAATTTGTCCAGAGACATCGTTGGGGTTAGCAGGATTCTATCCGGAGCCATACCTACTCATTTTCACGATGAATTGAAAGGGGACTAGCAACGAGCAGTCACTTCAATTATCTGCAGTTTTGGGACAACACACGAGCGGGTCTTCTTCCAGGTTCTGGAAGAATGTGCCACCAGATGTGGAGCCAAGTTCCAGGACGAAGTGTTCAAGTTCCGCTTCCTCAACGAGCTCATCAAGGTCGTCTCGCCCAAGGTATGTCGACGTAGTTCATCCCCCGTGCCCGGCACCCTTGTTAGTCTTCCGCCACAAAACTCCTAATCGTCATCATCATTGTCTCCCACACTAAACACTCCAGTCAAAGACAATAGAGGCATGTGGTGCCGTCCTTGCCTCCACCCGTTGCATTTCCGTTCCAGTACCTGGGAAACCGTGCCTCCCAGCGGGTGAAGCAGAAGATCATTGAGATGCTCTACCGCTGGAGCATCGAGATGAAGCACCACTCGAAGATCCAGGAGGCGTACCAGATGCTGAAGAAGCAGGGGGTCATTGCCGTCGACCCTGTTTACGTCATCGAGGTGAGGGCAGCCGCTCCACTTTTCGTTGTGCGGCCTGATCCACACTGCGGGAGTTCAGGTCTCCTTTGTGTTATCTGATGGAATGAGAGCAGCGGGGATGTCTTTCGGTTGTCCCACCTCCAGCTGCCATTCCCATCCTTTTTCAGACATTTTGCGGCTGAAGCGTCTGGTTCCCTTACTCTTGCACAAATTTTGCAATGCCGGTTTCGGGAAAACCACGATTGCAAAGTAGAACATCTCACACTGTCGCCACAGTGGTTCCATTGCTCATGGAGCTGACTGATACACGTGTCATTATTAATGTTAAAGGAATAGATTTGTGTGAACCTTTTGGCATGTTCTTTTGCTGCGCAAAGTGAACGAGTGACACATTTTTCTGCTCTTCCAGGATTGTGAACCCAACCCTCCACCTGCTCCTAGGACCCAAAGTGCGGTGTTTGAAGATGAAGAAAAGTCTCAGGCAATCTTCTCTATTTAGTATTGATCACTGTGCCATAAACCTGATTTGCTGATTTTTTTGGAAGCTGGGCTAATCATTTTAAAGGGGTACGGAAACAAAAATGGAAATATTCAAATTTCGTTCTGGAAATGAGTCAAGCATGACGGATAATAACCGTAAATGATAATCGCACGTTTGCATTTTGAACGACTGGCTATATTTTTCGTTCCAAACGGTGCACTCGAGCAAGTGCTCGAGAGAAGCGAACGGAGAGCGCGATGCGTCATGGGATATCCTGTGCAAACAAAAACAGAAAAAAAAGATTCCCCGCATTCGTGACGTAGCAAGGCTGGCGGGGTTATGAGCTTTGCCCTTGGTGGCGTTGTCAGCGTTGTGGTGGTGTCAATAGCGTCAACGCATTACAACCGAGCAGTTCGAAGTAGTGGGGGTGACGAGCGTGTGGCTGGCCCAAGGAGCACGTAGCTTCCACAACACTGTCAGCTTAGGGCTGAACGGGGTGGGGAAAGCAACTTTTGTTCGAGTTTTGAGCGACGGGCTAATCTTCTAGGGGGAGAATGGTTGTTTCCGGTTGCACGAACGAGGGTCCGAGAAAGAGGGAGTCCTTCCTTTCCGTCTTCTTGGACCGCTTGGTACAATGCGCGATTTGTGAGTTGAGGAGGAAAGCTAAGAAGGAAAATGTTGAAATGCCAAAGAGCGGCGCTGCTCCGAAGGAATCTGCTAAGTCACGACTATGTAGCAAGTTCCACAACGTTGCTAGATCACCTCCCAAATATGCTCCGCATGCATCCACCAGGTGCACATTGAAAGATCGTTTATTTAGCTTTAAAATTAGTTTTCTTGTGCCTTTCAACGGAAGACTGGTGTTTTTGAGGTTCGGGTGCAACATGCAACACATTAAAGCTAGAAAATGAGCGCTGGAATTTCGTTTCCTACCCCTCTAAGAGATAGCTACTACAAAAAATGGGTGTTAGTCTCTCTTTCCGAGCCATAATCGTCTATTCAGATAATCTTCTCTAAATTCAAAGCGTGCTCTTCAGAGTGTTGTGTACAATAGCCTTGCAAAAGCGTGCACCAAGATATGCCTTCGTTTTTTTTTATTCTTTCTTCGTTGTAAATGTTAGCATCAAGTTTGCCGTACTCGTGACTTTTTGCAGCTTTCAAAGGGAACTCGAACGGTGTTGAAGTTTTTTACTATTTCTTGTCAGCACGAGGCCTAGCTGTACTTGCTGAAACAGTTGATCCGATTTCTCTGCCGCAGATGCTTCAGAAACTACTGCAAAGCAAAAACCCAGAGGACCTTCAAGCAGCCAACAAGCTTATCAGGAACATGGTTAAAGAGGCAAGTGCTTTGATCCAATAGAGTTCTCTGGGGGCACATGCCCATGAGCAACCTTAAAGGAACCATGCAATGAGAGCTGGCCGTCGACACTGGACCATGCATGCGGTGTCTCAGGGTTCCGGAGTGGCTATTGGGTGCAGCATTTTTCTGGTTTTCTTTTTCCTGTTTTGCTGCTACTGAGGTTTGTGGCCCCTTTGTTTTCAACATCCTGCAAGCCCAACGAAGTAGATTATCTGTTGCCGGAAAATCTGCTTCAAAACTTAGAAGTGGCCACAATTTTAGGGGTCGTGGCTACTGTGCAAGAGTGAACGTATGCGGTTTGGACGAAGACAAGGTGCCGCGAGCATTGCACGCGTGTTCGCAGGCGGACAGGCGAATGGAGCTGCTGGCGCGGCGGACGGTGGAGATTGAGACGGTCCACAACAATGCAAAAGTGCTCAAGGACATGCTGAACAACTACCGTCCCGGTGATACTCGGCGGAAGAGAAGGAACTCATGAAGGTGAGTTCCTTTCGCCATTTTCTACTTTCGCCAGAAGCCTAGCGTTGATCTCAACTTGTCGAATTTCTCTTCTATCATTTTCTGCTGACCGCTTTTGGCTGAGGTGCCGCCGCTCGATGCTCTGTCCACTTTGTTCGATGTGTGAATGATGTCGCGAGAATGCGATGGCATACTGTGCCTCGACACACTTTTGGCACTGTGTCTGTTCATGGATTGTCAATTTTAGCTTTAGTGGGAGACAATATTTTTACAGCGGAGCTGTTAAGGGCTAGTTTCCCCAGTATCGTGTCCGCGGGCAAACAAATGTCGACACAAAACTCTGGACAGCTACCGCCATCTATAAGCAACGGCGGTAACCTTTCCAGCCTTTCCACTCTGGTTTTCACCAGAGTGGAAAGGCTGAATTTCTTAGGCGTCGTCCTAGAAGTCGTCCTCAAGGTCATTCTAGAAGTCGTCCTTGAGGTCGTCCTAGAGGTCGTCCTAGAAGTAGTCCTAGACGTCGTCCTCGAGGTCGTCCCAGAGGTCGTCCTCGAAGTCGTCCTTGAAGTAGTCCTAGACATTCTTTTCGAGGTCGTCCTAGAAGTCGTCCTTGAGGTCGTCCTAAACGTCATCCTTGAGGTCATCCTTGACGTCATCCCTGAGTTCATTGTAGGCATCGTCCTTAGGCGTCGTCCTCGAGGTCGTCCTAAAAGTCGTTCTTGAGATCGTCGCAGACGTCATCCTTGAGGTCGTCCTAGACGTCGCCGCTCTAGGCGGTGTCCTTGAGGTCGCTTAAGAAGTCGTCTCTGAGGTCCTCCTAGACGTCTTCCTCTAGGCATTGTCCTAGACGTCATAAAGGTAACAGCTTCGCTGGTCCTCCAAGTTCACTTGAAGTGGAAGGGCTCTACTTTTTTTTTTTTTATTGAACTGACGATTTTAACAAGGCTGTGAAGATTTCCGTGTGTGTTCCAAGTAGGTCGGTACTCAAAAGTATGTAGACGAAGGGAGACAAAGAATGCAATGTAATACCCCTGTCAGACGGCATTCTAAAGATCCTTTTCAAAGCTCCTTTATAAAATCGGCCAATCAGCTCGCGACGTGGAGTGCACACATGCTCTACGGCTTGCGCTGGTTTGCCGATTTTATAAAGGAGATTAGTGAAAAGGATCTCTAGAACGCCATCTGACAGGGGTATTAGGGTGTCAGGGTTTGCTGATAGTGGGCGATAGTGAGTTTGTTTACCAAATACGATTCAGTGAATTCCTCTGCTTGAATGACCTGTTGTGAGAGCACTTCACTTAGACCCATCTTGAAGTGAACTGTTGCCAGTTGCTTTGAGACATTTTGCTGACCATACGTTAGAAACATGCCAGAGGACCTCGCAATTTGACAGGAATCGGTTTAAGAATGAAGCATGTGCTTCACCGAGCACACGACGCCCACTGCTGGGACAAGTCAGTTTTCACGGTTTTGGTCGCCTGCAATTTCTTCACAAAGTTACCAACTGCATGACATTGGTTTGAAGAGTTCCTCTTGCATCCAACCATGGATGTGATTGGTCACGTACGTAAATAACGCCTCAGTCAATCGAAATACCTTAATCGAGACATCTTGTAATTTTATCTAGAAGTTCTTCAAAAGAAAATTTTTTTCACATACATACATCAGTATGTTTACTGTAGATGAATACCTCAAATGCCTGTTCCACTTTTTTGAAAATGACTTCAACTTTGCTTTAGTACATACATATATCTCTTTAGTCCATTAGTGTCAGCATAGACAGGTTCTGCTGTTCTGATATTGCTTTAAGTGGAGACACCCCCTGGGAGGGTCAACTTTTGAACTCTTGGCTTAAAATTAATGAAATTTACAAGGTAGGCTGGTGGCCATGCTAGAGGGTGCATAACAAAATTTCAGGTCTGTCGGTTAAGTGGGAAGGAAATTAGGGCAGCTTCTATCAGCAACACTCCGACATTGTTTAGTTAATCTATCGTCGGAAACCTATCACAATATTCAAGATTTTTATTCGCTAGATATGTAGCAGAATGCCTAGGAGGTGGGCCTATGGAAAGTTTTACGTAAAAAGTCATTAATTTCTATCAATTTTCTTTTCTGCAAAATTGGTCAACTTTTCCGTCTTTTGTGTATCCGACAAAATGTCAACATTTTTTATAAAAGACATTTGTAAAGTGACAAACAAACTCCATAGGCGCACTCCTTATTAAATTTCAGTCAGGAAAAGTGAAGAACGAGCCTTCGCTGTGTTGCCATTATCAAACGATAGGTTGACTAAAATGGAATTTATACCAAAAAGTGGAATGGAGAAAAATGTGTTCAAAGTGCTCCAAACCCTACCTTTTCTTTAGCTTCAGTGGTCAGAAAATAATTTATGAAAAATTAACTATGCAGTGTAAGCTAGTGAAAATTTCTGGGAATACTCTCTGGATGTTGATGGACGTAAATATGTCATTTTCAAAATCAATGTTTTTGCAGAATTGTTTTTCTCTGGGTAGTGTCTCCCCTTAAACCAGGTAATATGCCAGATTGGAATCTCAGAGTGACCTTGAGCTTGGAGGTAGAGTCCCGCTGTATTGCGTGAAATTTTAACGTTGCTTTGTCGATTGCGTGCCGTTTCAGGAACTGTTCGAAAGCTGCGAGCGTCTCACGCCCGAAGCTGTTTAGGCTTGCCGGGGAAATGGAGGAAAAAGACGAGGGCTTGAGTGAGTGCGTCGACCGCTTTGTCCCACAATACGACTAGCGTCCCAAGCTTTCCGAAATCCAGTGCCTTCTAGTGATTGGAATGGCAGTCTAACAATTTTCCATACTAGTCTTGTGCAAATTTCCGAATTTTTTTTAATAATGATTTTGAATAATATGCTCTTCAGTATTCGCTTGAGGTGAACTGCGATATTTGTACTTTCCCAAGTGTTGATCGGGGCGGGTTAGCCCCGTTGAGTGTGCTTCTCACGGAGCGCCGGTGCACTGCGGGGAAGCAATACCGCGGAGCTTGCAGGCTCTGTGGGCGTATTGCTTCCCCGCTGTGCGCAGGTGCTCGGTCAGAAGTGCACTCAACGGGACTAACCCGCCGCAATTATGCTAGAGCATATGTTAGGCAGCGATGTGTTGACAGTCCGCGTTCATCATTCGTGCTTGTTTTCTTTTTTTGCTCAAATTTGGAGTAGAAAAAGAATATTTGCATATATTGAGCAGATTGATAAATCCACTCGATTAGGATAACTGTGACAAATCTGTCGTTTACGTGCCACAGTTCATATTGGTAGTTATATTAAAATAACTAAGCCTAGAAGTGCACAAGTGGAAGGTTGTGAACAACCTTCATGAGTTCAACTGAATTTTCGTATTCGTTAATTTTCGTGCAGAGTAGTGAAAGACTGAGAAACTATTCAATATTCGATTAAAAAATATTCCACCAAAATCACTATTTGCTTCGAACTCAAAATCTACTATACTCACATGACTATGCCATACTAATGACAGGAACAAAAAAACAGAACCCATCCTTTGGGGATGATTATCTACGTTAATGCGAATAGCATCAAACGGTGCGGAGTTATGCGCGTTCGTCAGGTGGCCGGCACACTCTAGATACGCCAGCCCACTCTTGAGGCGATTCTAAATTTGTTGACACTTTCACAGCCCTGCGCACGATCTCCGCAGCCCAGCACGTGCGTTTGTGTCACTTAGGAAGGCGAGCAAAGCACGCGCCATACGCACAAACACTCAAAATGGTACCGACCAGACTTTCTGGCGTCTCAGCTAGTCTCAACCAACGGTATTTAAACGGTTGTTTATATCTTTACCATAGGACGCGCTACAGCGCTGTCACAGCACCGGTGCGCGCGCGTTCCATGCACGAGGGCTCATTCCGCTCTCGTGAGGCTGGAGCACGGCCGCTACATCACCCTCTCCCGAGCGCGGGAGAGGGGTGAGCTAGCGGCCGTGCTCAGCCTCACGAGAGCGGAATGAGCCCTCGTGCATGGAACGCGCGCGCACCGGTAGCTGTGACAGCGCTGTAAAGCGCGTCCTATGGTAAAGATATAAACAACCGTTTAGAGTGCGTTGAATGACTGCCTTCATAGCTCTGTGGTTAGCGCGTCTGCCTGCTGGATCAAAGGGTCAACGGTTCGAATCCCAGCCGGCGCCGGTCTTTTTTATTTATTTATCGACCCGCGGCATAAGAGGTTAGATAGCCAGATAGATAGATAGATAGATAGATAGATACTAGATACATAGACGAAAAGTGCGTGAAGTATCCAAAGAATGCTATTCGCATTAAAATGCGGTGTTCTATCGATTACTGTCACTTCCATATGTGAACAGCAGCTGAGAATGCTTTCGTTGCCGTACAGTCCTTTCTCGAATCGTTTTTCGTCAGCCATCAGAAAGCCACCATGAGGGTGACACACTTGCCATCGCTGATGATAGCGATGGCAGACTGAATTTCGGGGAGGGTGTGTAGCTGTTGTTTTGGGACGTAGAGTAAAATCTGGGTCTTCGCGGGTCCATTCTAAGGCTCGAACGAGCCTTAGAATCACTTTCAGAAAAGCCGACGCTTCCAGCGCACCAGCTTTCAAGACAGGCAGGAATATTTTCTCGTTTGCTGCTTTTTCTCGTGACTGAGACTTTTTGAGGATATAGACCTCATTTGGATTCGCGTGCCGTTTGTCGGACGTTGCTTCGACCTTCTTCCGTAGCCTCAAACGTGGCAACCCATGTTTGAGGTTACTGGCAGAATGCTGCTATAGGAAAGGGATGCCGTGCTGCTTCTGTGTCTCGCTGCACAGTCAACGGAGAAAAGAAATAAGACCTACTGAAGCAAATATACAGATAGCGTTGCTTGCCTTTTCAGTGTGAAGTTTTTACGGCAAATCTTAGAATAATCGTAGCGTTTACTGGGACTATCCGAGCAACAAAATGGCAGGCTCTGTCAAATTCTTTGAATACATATGAAGCTCTCCATTACTGTATTCATGGCTGGTCAGGGCTGCATGGCTCGTTTGTATTGGCTGCGTCCACAGCAACCAAAACGACGGCGACCATAAAGACACTGGTACAACCGCAGCTCGTGATTCTTTTTAAGAGGCTAGTCCTTGCATTGCAGTTTTCCCGGTGACTATATTGTTGGTGCCATTTGGTCATTTTTGTTCGGAACCAACGCAACTGTCTGACCCGGGGTTGCTAACATAATGTATTTTAAAATTCCTAACACCACCGCCACATCCGAAAACCAAAAACCAAAAACATTCTAAGAATTAGCACGCAGAATGCCATGCAGGCAGAGCAGGGGTGGCGGGGAAGCCTCAAAGATGGCGTGGAGGCTTGGCAGTTTCCGCGGCCACCGAGAGATGGCACTAATAATAAATAAGGTCTATTGAACTGTGTTTCTTTGGGATTGCAAGACGAGATTTTGACGGCCAATGACGAGCTGACCAATGTCATCAACATCTACAAGAGGGCCATGGGCCTGGAAATTGTCAATGGAGGTGCTGAGGAAGGCATACCGAAAGGCAAGTTTTTCCCCTCGCCCTGTCTTGCTTGTTTATTGTTTTATGCACACCCTGGTATTTTTGAGAAGCGCAAAACAAGCTTTCTTAGGGGTTAGAGACCAAGAATTCTGCATTCAGATAGCTTCTTAACCTATAAATAATGACTATTAATAACACCATTATTATTACCAATAATAGTGTAATATAATTTTTAATCGTCAGCCACGGCATGGAATTGAAGTGTAACAAAGTTGGCCAGCCGTTGGTTTCTAGTGAATATAGTTTCAAACTGCAAAGGAAAGAAAAGAAAATAAGTTATTGTTGGTTTGTGCATATGGCATAAGTTTATTCTGACTGTATTTCAGCAAAAAGTAGTCATTGGTTTTACTCAATATTTGTTAAGACTAAAGAGCAATTGCAGGCTGCACAGCATACTTTGTTGGTCTCTAGAAATCACCTTACCATGTCACCCAGCTTCTTATTGAATGAGCTTTCTCATGGTCTATTGAGGCACATGAACCTGTAGACCATACTCCTAAGATGACAGTTTGAAAGGGGTAAGCTTCGGCCTACCCAATTGCCCTAATCACTGGTGAGGCCGTTATCAGACGGTGCAGTTGCGGCAATAATATGTGTACATGCACCAAGCCCAGCTGTCTGTAGAACGAACCATGCAACATTGGGTCCCGTTACTGCCGCAGCCCGCGCTTCGATGGCTCAGGGGGCTTCCCTGCTGGACCTGGGGTCACCGCAAATGGCCGAGAGTGGAGGGCGCAGACAATCCCAGAGCGACATGTGCCTGCTGGACGACCAGCTACTGGCACTCGGTGAGCGAGGGACAAGACGGGTCTGCGTTACGATTTCGAGGGACATTTAAAGGTGCCGTGCAGCAATATTGGGTAGGAATGTTTTTTTACCTTACACAAGCTTACTGGCACTAAAGTCACTGGATCCTGGGAAAGTAGGGCCATTGCCTTCCTTGCCTGCTAGCCGAACACAAACATATACAAACACGCAGGCGGCCAAACTTCACAAGATAATTGGCCGATCAGTCTCAGTTGCCATGGCAATCGCCATTTTGGTTCATTCAAATCTTCGAAGCTTCGAAATGGTTGTTTTGTACCAGTCGCACAAAGATCTCTATGGAGCATCATCGTACGGAAAACATTTCTGCCCAGCATAAGCATCTTTGGCACTGTGCATGCAATCCACTAATCAATAGATGCTTATCTCCACAGATCTCTTACAACGGTATTGTTGTTCTGGCATATTTAAAGGTCATGAGACAATTTATTCTACTTCAATGCCTCGCTAAGCACCGGTGCTGTGCTCGAGTGGCGGTGCCGAGATGCACGCTTGTCGTGCAAATTCTTTGGCACTGCTGAAATTGATTGCTACTGCACCGTGCTTGATTTATGCACACCATAGGACTTATGATTTCTGCTAAGTCTTTCAGCTCAATGCTAATTATCTTGGCTATGAATGCTAAACCGAGTAACTTCGACGACGAGTTCTTTGTTGACGTAGTGCTAGTATGTCCGATGACTTAGCAACTACTTAGCTAACTATTTGATGAGCTAATAACACCTACACTGAAATCCATCTATTAAAACAGCTGACGCAGCTTGGGGACACGTAAAGCGCGATGACATCATGGATGGCAAGCACGTCCGACACGACGTCCGATCCGACAGTCCGAACGCCGCTTCGAATTGCCGTAACGCTGACAGTCTGAGACACACGACTTCCGACCTTGCATTGCCAACTACAACGATCTCGTTCGGGTCCGCACCAGGAAATCCAAGCATTCCAGCGGAGGTTCGCGTTCATATATCTCTGGTCCCAGATTGACGTTGTCTAGCTGACACGAGCGAAGTCAGAGCGCTCGTTCCCGTGTAGTGCGTGCATTCTTTGCCGGGGCCATCTTTTTCGAATGAGTCAACGGATCCACGCGTCCGGCATTCCCGTCGCCCTGTCCCGCCAGACTCAGCGCAAGGTCATCATGACGTTTGCGCTAGCTGTGCTGTCATTAGCTTGAACGCATCCGACAATCCGTTCGCCTGATCCGAAACTAGTAACTTGGCGCAAGTTCGTGACGTAGTGCTCGTGTGTCGCCGACTTCGCACGCCTAGATAGCTAACTAAATTTGATCGGATCAGGCAGTCGCACTGCACTTGGATCGGACGTCGGATCGGATGGAGTTTTCGAAGCATGTGTCTCGCGTTAAAACATGAACTGGTGTTGACTCAAAAAGTTTCGCGTAAAAATGGAAAGGTTAAAAAAAAAAGGGTCAGTCATCTCGCAAATTACAAGTCCCATTCACACACTTGTGTTTGCTTAGCACCAAGCTCTTATGATCTCTAACTACAAGAAAACGCACTGGCATGCTGGCATCATCTGTGAGATGACCCTAGAACTGCAATTCACTAGATGAAAGGTTTTGCTGTACATGCAAGATGAAATGCACATACTATCAATGGGAAATAGTTGTTTATAACATTGTCAAAAGATTTTCAAGCCAATAAAGAAAGAGTGATGTGCAAAAAAGTAGGAAATAAATGAAATCGCCGAGAGATTTTTAAGAGTTTTTATGGCACACGGCTGTAAGCAGCCACAAGTGGGGAAACCAGCCTTAATACTTGTCGCAACAAATGCACGCGAAAACAAACAGAATTAACCAAAATTATTCTGCAGGAATCAACGATCCCGCGCCAGCTCCGCCGTCCGCCACCACCGCTTCAACCGGCGTCAACGCCACCAACGTCGGCACCACGATGGCCGAGCTGGGGACGATCTTTGGAGCCACCCAGTCGCCGGGCAATACCGGCGGCTCGCCGGGGAACTTCATGAGCTTCGTCGGTTCCGGGCCGTCGGCCGCGCTGGCCGGTCTCGGCATGCGGATGGGACCGGGCGGCTACTCGCCGGCGCACCAGGCCGGGCCGCCGCAAATGCTCACCCCATCGACCGCGTCGGTTGCCGGCATGTCGCCGCTGAAGCCGTCGCTGGTCGCGATTGGCCAGACAGGGCCTACGGTGGCTGGTGGCAGCGGTGAGTGGAGCAGTTATCACTCTGTTATCGGTGGATATTTACAAAGCTAGGCGTAATGAGATGTTACAAAAACATA
>JAZHYW010062543.1:0-41776 GCA_037355805.1 Ixodes ricinus | reverse complement strand
AACGAACGTCTATGCGTCAACGCCTACGTGACCGAGTTCTTGCGTGAGCGTGCGTCGAAAGAACATGATTCATGTGACTGGCGGTCTTGATGTAGTTGCATTACGCGTGATTTCTGCGCCGTAAATCAAGCCACGAATTCTATCTCCGGAGTGTGTGACGATTCTAATTGCCCTGCTTTTGTGTTTGTTTCTTAGTATAAATACACTCCATGCATTTTTTTAAGGAGTGTCGACAAAGCCATCGATCGATTGAGACACTCTCGAGGACCCCACAAATCAGGTTTACGAGCGTCAATCGAAGGAACTTACGTCAAAGGCAATTTCACTTCAGGTATTTCATCTGTTTCGACCAAGTTTGACTTTAAATGCAGTGGAAAGTCAACTCCGTTAAAATAACCCCTGGCTTCCACAATTTCCTCCAGGTGGACACTTTGGTCAGTGCAATTTAACTGCTAATTTTAGGGGTTTCATGTGCATCACACCGTAGAGATTACACGGCCGCACGTTGAGGCAATTCTCATCCAGGTCGAAACGTACAGATGAGGGGATTGTACCAACATATGGCCCGCACTGACGTCATATCAGCTGCCAAAGTGGCGGTCTTGTTGCTGAGCGCGTACCTTTTGCAGCTTACATTTTGGACCAGCTTATTTGCCTGATACCAAGGTTGTGCGAGCTAACTTAGGAAAGGGCTTCATCACAAGACGAACGTAGAGAACAGGACGGCGTCGGCTGGCTCCATTTGACGGCCGCACTAAGCCTAACTCTTGTGCCACCACGTGCATTGAACAATGGAATAGTAATATATCGCCGCTAGAACCTCAAGTCGTTGCGCAGGATGTGAACAAACGAGGACATATATTCTCACGCCTTTGCCACTCAAATCCGAGTAGGAAACGACAGTGATAAAAAGCATTAAACTCTTCTCGAAACGTTGCCGTTGCAAGCCATCTCGTGCACGCTGCAAACGTGAAACATGTCTCCTGAAGCCGTCACGTCAGGAAAACAAGTGGAAGCCATCGGTTTGTATGTGTTCTAAAGACATAACTGCTTTAAGCGGGTTGATAGAAACGTTTTAATAGGCATCTCTCAAATAATACTTAACCTGTTATAAACCGGTTCCTTTTTTTTTTAAGTCACTCTTGGACATGATTTTTGTCTCGGTATGCAGAAATATTTTTGTACATCAAGTGTCACCACCACGCACATAACCTACATATTAATAAAGAGTAGCTGATAAAATGGCGTCTAATCACCAGCATAATTAGGCTACCTGATCGTGCCTAGAGTCGGGAGAAAACGTGCACTTTACAAAAATATAGAAAACAATCGGCCGGTGAAGTGCCCGAGCTGCCACCAACCATCCAAGATGCACTACAATACACATTCACGCACTGCAGTTTTGGCTTGCAAGCTTGTGGAGAAAAAGCCAAGGTTTCAATGTGTTTGTTTTCGAGGCCTTACTTCAGATCAGTGTCTTGCATCGGTACGGACGGGTGTTTAATGAACCCTTACCGGTGTCAGCACCTGCGAGTATTACTACACGATAAAAAAAATGCAAATTAGACGCTTGTGTTTAACCAGCGTAAGGTCTGTCCACCTTTGAGGTGTAGCTATGCTGGTTTACCCCGTTAATGGGAAATTTAGCCAGTGCAGCACTCCTGCTAGCCCGGGGTCATTAATGTGCATCACGCAGTATTGATACGCGACCGCACGCCAGTACGATGCCAGACAGACGGGCAGGGGTAAAGGACTGAACCCACCGCGGATTTTAGCATAAACGGAGGCTGTACACAATTCGAACTTTTGCAATGAATCGGTCTTGCGTTTTCGCAGACTCTAAAAGCTAGGGTATTTTCATTAAACCTTTAACCGAGCTAGGGGCAGTTTTTTTCGTTTCTCGCAAAACGAACAAGAAAGTTAAACTGTTCTCAACGTCCCTTTCTTAATCTGAAGAGGAGGGAAAACTATCACTGCGACGTCTCTGTGGTTTGATTGTTGTGGAAAGACCTTCGAAAGCAGCATGTGCTTTCACTTCTCAAAGTGGAAAGCTCGCGCCATTGCGTCCGTGAATGTTTGCGTGTCAGAAACTGTTTCTATTTATGATGAATCCTTGACTGGCAATTTTTTTAAAGCGTCTTATTACATTTCAGACATATTGTACGAGCGCAGTCACCTTTGCGGACTTATGTGTCCTGTAAGGGTCAAGTGCGTTCCACAAGCTTCAGTTACCATCCTGAGGACCACTCTTGGGGCTTTCTATTTATATGCTTTTCAAGGGGCTAGACTACCTTTGCGGATTGTTTGGGCTGCGGCAATAGTATTCAATGCAGGCCGTGTATTTATTCTCGTTTTTTTCGAGCGACGCTTTGTTCAGTGTTTTATTGAAGAATGAAGAGGGACAAAGAGTAAGCATAACAAAGCAGCAAGGTCAGTCAACGCTTTGTGTTGTTGTGTTAAGTTATGAAAAGAAAACCAAAAAGAATAGGACTATATATACGAAGTAAACGCAAATTTGTGGCATACTCTAGTTCTCTTATGAAGTGGGATATCTCAGTTTGATTGTATGTGTGACCAAGCGAAGAATTTGTTGCCATGTGCTGGAACCTGCTGCTCCAAAATCAAGAAATGGATAAGATGCATAATGTATAAACTACAGTTATAAAGTCTGTACTCAAATAATATTGAATCGAACTATGCACATATACACCAAGAAATTGTGAGAATTTACTTATTGAGATATTACGCGATCAAAGCGTATGCACAATACATTTCAATAATATTTATACTAGCATGCACAGAAAACGAAAATCATGATACACGCCTGAAAATAAGCAACGCTTACAGTTTCTTCATTAAAATACTTAATATTAGATCGCAATTATATTGTCATTTAGCCAATTCATTGGCTGCTTTAGCCATTTGTTTTAGGGAAACCCAAGGACCTAGCACTTTGGCCTAAATAAAAAGAGGTACTGTCGAGTTTGCTGAGTTGCACATGTAATCTACTCCGTATTTTTGCCTTCATACAGTTATAACGGCGGTGCTGCCTCTGACACGCGGGTATTAATTAGAGTATTGAAATAAAAGGAGCATAGTTTAGATTTTACCTTATGTGCCCAAACAATCACATCGTAATAAAAAAATAAGACATTTTCTTTGCATAGCGTCAAGACCCGAAAAATACGCTGCTCCTAGAACACTCGACGATTTATAATATAACTATTTCCTTTTTGCTGACCATGTTTTGCAAACTCTTTATTATTTGCGTTAACGTGTCTGGTGCGAGAACATGTTGCAGAGCTTAATTAATTATCTCAACTTTAAACGCATGACCTCATAATTAACCAGCGCACAGGCAGACAGTTACTCAAAATCCAAACACTCACAAACAAACACTCACACAGCGCTGAACTATCAACTGATTTGTATTTTAAAACTTCCTCTTCTTCGACCCCAAGGAATAGGTTGCCAAGGAAGAAAAGGGAAAAGACAAGGCAAAGAAAGGAAAAGGCGAAAAAAGTGGACACAAAAATGAACAGAAATATAAATAGAAGAAAAAGAAGAGGAAAATAAGGGAGAGTAATACTGATGCAGCCGAGTCCAAGAGTTACACAAATATACAAAAATAATTACAAAATTAATCACGAACGTATATAAACCAGGTGATATGCTGGTCTACTGTCGACTACGCTCTTGGCGTAAATAGTTTGTGTGGTGCAAAAAGTTCAAAACTTACAAAAATTAATTGTTAAATAATATCAAAAGTAAACAAAAGAAAGAAACCAGTGGTTATATACTGGCTTACTGTCGAAAACTCCTTCTGTCTAAATAATGTAGTTCTTTCTCCGATAAAGCTAAGGACGGAGTGCTAACACACTGGGCTTCCCGTCTTGCAATGTTCTCCGCTTCTATAATTTCTCGGGTGAGCTGGTTTTTACTCCTGCCTATCACAGCTCATATATGACCTCACATATGAAGAAAACTTGGCTTTCAACTTTTACGTAAGAAAAGATGAAAGCGACGCTTGCTTTACTTCAATATAGAAGGAGGCACTATAATATTACGAAGCATATCTAAATACACCATTTTGGCACCCAAACCGTTCAAAATCACGGTCCAGCGTGCTAACCTTCGAGCCGAAGATATGCGCCTCTTTCGCTTCTTTACAAATCGAAGAAAGAATGTGCGCAGGCACAAGCGATTGCACAGACCAGAAGTGTTCTATTCTTTTTGATGTATAGAACAGAACTCTAGAAGAAAACGTACGCCACAAGGCCTACAAAATTTACTGCGTATGGAGCCAAACCGATTACGCCTACTTCACGGCCCTGTCATTTGGTTTTCTTTTACGGTTGTGTTGACCCTACACACGAACATGAATTATCACTACGGCCGCGCTCGGTAAAAACATACACTGTCCCTGTCCGGCAACAGAGTCGAACAAAGAAGCTCCAAGCAACTTTCGGCGCGATAGAGGCTCCATAGATGACATCAGAGGCTGCGATCTGGCCTTGATCTCCGCACCGGTTTGCACGTGGGTAGTTAGCAGAACGGCAGCACCGTCCATTTTTCTTCGTTTTTATCAATGGTCGCCGAAGACGCCGTTGCAGACGACTGCCTGCGTGCGCGGGAAACGCGAATTTATTACGGCGCCCTTTTCCTGTGGCCTTCTTTCGTATACGATGCATTTGTGTTTAAACTTTCCACCGCATATTTTCTCCGTTTACCGCATTTCGGGCTGACCGTCGACGGTTATGCAGATAGCGGCGCATTATTACGGCGCTTCGCGTGACTAGGCCTAACATGGAGGAGCTCCAGGAGAGGCCAAGGTTGCGAACTTGTGGAGCGTTTCTTTACATCCCACAGAGTTTCGCGGTTACTTGGCACCGATGCCATGTCGGATATCCCAAAAGGTCTATCACTTGGCATCAGCAGATTTTTTTCCTTTTTCTTTTCGAATTCCGATGACCCGAGTGGACATATCGTCTGCTATTTCGGAGAATGAGGCTCGGGATTAGACGAGTTAGGCTTAGCTAGACTGGGTTTCGCTTGGACCTGTTTACGCCCTTATGCATCCAAATTAATTTGCATTCTTCGCCGGTACGTGACGCGAGTTTTCATTAACAGCCGCACAGAAGCGCGAAAGGCGTGACTTACGCCTCTCAGCCTACTTGTTTACTCTGAACACGCTCGCGCTGATTGGGGAAAGGCCAAGCGGGAAGTCGTTTACATAAGTGCGGTCAGAAGTCAATCGGGGCCAGAGTCTCGAGTAATTAATGGGCGAATAACTTTCATATTGAACGTCTGTTTTTATAGATGACGACAGTAATCGAGATAACCTCTTGACACACTACCGTTTTTCTAATTCTTGCTGCGAAATCCGAGTTGTACGAGTGATTAATTAGCTTGTTATTTAGAAGCATCTAAGAAATTCAGAATTTCAGTTTACTCAGAGACGGTAATTTTAGGACACAATTCGTGTTCGAACTCAGAAAAGTTCTTGAGCAATTGTTGCATATAGCTAGCAAACAGTGGTAAGCTGCTCACGCTTGGGAGAGTCGTTTAAAATCCGTAATATAAAACAAGTGGAAGTACTGGAAAACGAGATTTATGCATATATTTGTGTAGATAATATTACTTCTTGTTAGGAATCTGTTTGTAAGAATGTTTTACACTACAGCGAAAGTACACAGTGCAAAACTATGGTAATAAAGGTCCTACAAATTTTTATATCAGTAAAAATATCAGTCAGTAAAATCTTGTGTGGCAATAAATCGTTCACGAACGTTTATGATAATAAATGTTGTGCAAGGATGTATGATGTGCTTGTTCAAGAATGTATGAAAATAAAGCTTTTGCAAACGTTTATGGTAATAAAGCTTTTGAAAATATTTATGGTAATAAAACGTTTGCAAAGGTTTGTGATAATAAAGCTTTTACAAAGGTTCATGGTAGTAAAGCTTTTGCCAAGGTTTTTGGTAATAAAGTAATGGAAATGAAGCTTTTGGAGAACTTGTGGAAGCTGTTACAAAGATTTATATAAAGCTTTTGAATAAAATAAAGTTTATGCGAATAAAGCTTTCGCAGAGGGTTAAATGCTTATGGCAATGAAGCTTCTGCTAAGTTTTCTGATAATAATACTTTGCAAAATGTTTTCGTAGTGAATGTCCGCGCAACTACGAGCGTCTGGCATTAACCTCTAGCTTAAAATTCTTTCGTGATCACTTGTGAATTTATAGAACGCGGGCATATTTTTGTACTACAAATCTCTCGATTCATATTTTCAAAATACATATTGCGTGTTCGTGAAAATATTGTCATAAGAGGTGGCACCACCACCTCATGTTAACATTTCTAGATTAAATGTTTTATTCTATAAGCCTTTAGTAGACACAAAAATATGTTCCCTAACTAGGACTTTTTCTTTTTGCAGGTGACGCTAACGACTTGGCAATCTATTGGTCAACCTCACGTCTCCTTCGCGGCTCCATTTACTTGCAGAATTGTATCAAATGTGTCTCAGTTTATAGTACACAGGACATTCAATACCGCTGTGTATGCACCCAGCCAAGACTGTGATGTGGTAGAACCTGAGGTGTGACGATCGTGCGGGTGAGAGCGGTCTTGGGATTCAAGCCTACAAGAACGCAGCATAATCTGATGATGATGATGATGATGATGATGATACTAATTTTTTTTAATTTATTAGATACTGCAGACCACACGTGGTCCAAGCAGGATGGGCAGGGTACAAACTCAAGAACCCGTACAAAATACAAAACAACAAAAAAAGAAATAAGGCATACAAATCGGCAGAAAATATGAAAGAGGCGGTATGATACAGCAAAACAAGTAGCTAGCCAAGAAGCACAATACTCAAGCATGTAAGCACTAAATATAAAAACATCAAAACACATCGAAATACAAAAACACCACTACAATAACTGTTCTAATGATGAGGCAAAATTCGAAGATGAAATAACCGAACAAGAAAGAGAATTCCATTCTTCAATTGTACGAGGAAAAAGCGAAAATTTAAATAGGTTAGTGCGGGCAAAGTATGGTGCTAAGGAATGTTCATGATGGTGCCTAGTTCGTCTTGTAGAAAGCGGCTTTAAGTAGTAATTTGGATCCAAGGACAGTTTTCGTAAAAAAAGAGAGTGCAGAAACTTCAAACGGGCTATCCTTCGACGGTGCTCTAAAGTTAGTATTTTGTTGGTTTGCATCAAAAGTGAGGGCGAATCAGTTCTCTTAAATTTTCCGTATATAAACCTTACAGCACGTCTTTGAACTCGTTCCAATATTTCTGAATTAGATTTTGTATGAGGGTCCCAAGTAATACTGCCATATTCTAGTTTAGATCTAACGAATGAATTGTAAGCCAGTAATTTCACATTTGGAGTAGCGTATTTCAGCTTATGCCTTAAAAAACCCAACTTCTTGAAGGCTGCCGAGGATGTATTTTTTATATGGGTCGTCCAATTTAAGTTTTTATTTATGGTCACTCCGAGGTACTTGTAGTCATCAACCTGAGCGATGGGAATGTTATTTAGTCGGTATTGGAAGTTGAATGGCTTTTTCTTATTTGTAATTTGCAGATAAACAGTTTTTTCAAAATTTAACTTCATGTCCCACGTACAGCACCAACTTTGAATGTCATTAAGGCTTGCGCTCATTAATTGTTGATCGTCAGGCGAAGATATTTCTTTAAACAACACACAATCATCTGCAAATAAACGTATGTTTGCAGACGGGTGTGGGGCGGAAACTATGTCGTTTATATAAATTAAAAACAGCAAAGGACCAAGAACGCTCCCCTGTGGTACTCCAGATGTTACGTCTAATATCTCTGAGCAGCTACTGTTGATTTCGACAAATTGTTTACGACGCTGTAAGTAGGAACATACCCATCTAACAATAAAAGGATGAAGACCTACACGTTCAAGTTTGCTAACTAGCTTTCCGTGGGGAACCAAGTCGAAGGCCTTGCTAAAGTCAAGAAAAATAACATCAACTTGGCCTGATCTGTCTAGAATGGATGCAAATTCATGAACAGTGGAAACAAGCTGGGTAACCGTAGAGAATCCCTTTCTAAATCCGTGCTGATGAGGCGAGAGTATGTTATTCGCGTTCAGGAACTCTTTAATTTGGTTAGCGATGATGTGTTCTAGTAGTTTACAGGATGTGCATGTCAGAGAAATAGGCCGGTAGTTGCCCAACGCAAGTCGGTCACCCTTTTTGAACACAGGCACTACTCGTGCCATTAACCAATCATTTGGCAGAGTGCCCGAGGAAAAGGAAACGCGAAATATGACTGTTAGAAAACGTGCCAGCATTTCAGCATACCGATGCAAAAACGCGTTGGGAATCTTATCAGGACCACAAGCGGTTTTTGCTTTTAAATTTAACAGCATCGAAAATACTCCCTCATAAGATATGAAATCGGCGTGCATGAAGGATGGCGCGCTTTCGGCAGGCTTGATAACGTCATGATTGGAAAATACCGACTGAAAGTAGACGTTGAAGTGCTGCGCAATTTCACTCTGGTCAGTAACCAATGCGTCATTAACCTTGATTTGATCGATCGGCTTTTTCTTGCCACGGAGATAATTCCAATATTTCTGGGCATCATTGGCTATGAAGCTTGGAAGTGTATTGGAAAAGTAAAATTCCTTGGCGTGTTGAACTTGGGTAGAAAGTTCGTTAATCAATTCTTGAATCAACCCTTGATTACTGTTTTTTCTTTTCTTTAGTCGCTTAATTCTACGCTTAAGACGAATAACTCCCCTGTTAATCCAAGGATTTGTTTTACCAATGCGCTTGCGCTTGGTTGGAACGAAGTTATCCAGGCAATAAGTACACATTGACTTAAACTTGTTCCAAAGGACATTTACATCAGAATCTTGAAAGTCATCCAAACAGAGCTCTAAATAATCTAGAACACTTTCATCATTAGCACGCGAAAAGTTTTTAACAGTGATAAAAGTACATTTATTTTTTCTGACTGTTTGATTAGAGAGCAACTAAAAGACACAAGTTTATGATCAGAAAGACCCTGTTCAATTGTTACCTCGTAGTCACTTATGCAACGACTAATGAATACAAGGTCTAAAATTGAGCTACTGGAACCTTGCTCACGTGTCACATTATTCACAACTTGAACTAAGTCATAGGCAAATATAATATCAAAAACAAGTTCAGCATTTTGGCATTGTTTAGAAGATAAATGTGACCAGTCAATATTTGGGAGATTGAAATCACCAACCACGAGAAACTTAGAGTTACGATAAGCTGACATGTGGTTGTATAGCTTACACAAAAAATCAAGGGGGAAATTCGGAGGCCTGTACACAGCGTATAAAATAACAGTGTTTCCCCAACAGTTCACTTTTAAACATAAACTCTCGTGATCATCAATTTGGTTCAAAAGCACTGCATCAATGCCATTCTTAAGTATAACCGCGACACCACCCCCACGGGAAAGACGGTCTCTGCGGAACATTTTGTAGGAATCGGATATGACGCTGTCGTCGCTAATGCCGTCATGAAGCCAGGTTTCAGTAATAACTGCTATATGGGGGTCGTGGGTGAGTAACAGAAGTTCAAGCTGCTCCACTTTGTTTACTATACTTTGAGCATTTAAATTCAGAAGCCGTAGCTGCTTTTTTGCAACACTCGCTTCTCGTCATTCAACGGGTTCAGGTTGTATGAAAGAAGGGAGTTTCACCCGCTCATTGGCCAATTCATCCCACACGTAGAATTCATTGTTTACCCGAAGTTTATCGTTCA
Organism: Ixodes ricinus; assembly: GCA_037355805.1. NCBI lineage: Eukaryota > Metazoa > Arthropoda > Arachnida > Ixodida > Ixodidae > Ixodes > Ixodes ricinus. Next base: position 31,984 of record JAZHYW010062543.1, on the reverse strand, counting down.
CGAGCGACACTCTTTTTCCCGCAGTCTTGTCAGCTTTTGCAGTTTCCCACAATAGCCTACGCTTAGATAACGTACACTGTGAGTAATCGTTTCTTATGTAGATTGTAGTACCTTTCAGTTTACTGGCGTTTCGGAGAACGACCTGTTTTTCGGTGTAATCTTGGAAAAACATGATAACAGGCCTTTTCCCACTAGTCCTGCCTAGTCTGTGTATTCTGGCGATCGATGAACACTGTACACCCAACTTGCTGACCAGGACATCTACTATGACCTTGCTTCTCAACTGTTCCTCAGTTTCATCGGGAGCCTCAGGGATGCCGTAAACTAATAGATTGGAGCGCCGACTTCGGTCTTCCAAATCTGCAATTTTCTGGTTTTGTACGTTTATAGTTCTTTCAAGAGAAGTTATATTGCATTCGAGAGCATCGATTTTATCAGCCTTAACCTTGAGCTCCCGCAGAAGCTTGTCCATGTCATTAAACTTTTTGTCAAGATTACTGATCAGGCTATCAGTTTTTCCCTGTTGTGTTTTAATATCAGCAATTTCAGTGCGTATGGCATTTTGGCCGTCCAATAGTTGGGTAAACATTTCCTCAGTTGTAGGACCAGGATTGCTTTCAACGTCCCCACAGACCAGTAGTTTGCACACATTCACGCAATCATACGCAATACTAAGACAAGTCCGTGGGCACGGCACAATCAAAAGGAACTGCGGCTGCTCCCTTTATAACCTGCGGCCTCGATTACTCGTGCACAAGTGTAGGGGTGAATTCAGCGCCCCCTGTGTTGTGTTTGATGCCACCCATCCTCCATCCGTCTTTTCGTCTGCTCGATGGTCTTCCAAAAGGCCACAGTATTATTGGCACTCTCGCTTGTTGTAGAGAAGCCCAGCGCTGTCGCATGTATGTAGGAAGCAGCGCCACTTTGCGCCCACGGCTTAGAAGAAAAAAGATGCTAACAGAAGTGGACGGATTTAGCCTTTTGTTACTCACTGTACACGTATTGTTCAACCGTGAAATAAGAACGCGGATCCCTATATCTATTCCGCATTTCTTTCCTGATCCGTTTTGTCTAGATTATAGAACCCAATTTCAAAGAATTAACTTGATTTATGCAGTTGTGACACTCCTTCCAGCTTAGAAATGGTGCTATGGTGATAGTGACATACGAGGCACGAAGAATGGGACCAGTCTTGTCTACTGAGATAATCGAGTGATGGCCACACCTTTCCTTCTAGACCACCATACCCAAAATAAAGCCCCACTTGTTTTTTTTTCACGCATGATAATTTATTTTATTTTCGCTGTTATTCCTCCTCGTCCCGAATGCGTAACGCCTTTCAGAGTAGCGGTCGTGTATCGCTAGTGCTTTATGCACAGTAACACTAGCAGTCGTGCAGCGCTGCCAGACTTCATCGTCTACAGCGTGGTAACAATGTCTCCAGACCCTGGCAGACTAAAATCACGTTGTCTGAATGTCTAACGCCTTTTATCTTTTCTTTTTTCAGTATGACGGAAGAACTTAACAATTACGTCGCAGGTACAGTGCCAGCTTAGACGGCAAGACACGGTCTACTATAGTTAAAAACGTAGCTTCATTCTGTTTCTCGTCTCAGCACTTGCGCTCGGTTTCGTCTCTAAACATCGCGGAAGCACTTGGCTCAAAATGACTCCGAGAAATATTTGCTTATTACACACGCAGAAAGGCATTAAGACGCTACTGGACGTGTCGTAAAGCCAGAATGAAAATTATTGCTTTGAGAGCTTTCTTCAAAAGTTAGAGTCACGTCTAATTCCGCATTGTTTCACGGAGCACCTAGAGGTGTGTTGTCTACGAAATGAAAATATGTTCGTGAATGTGTTTGTAAACAAAGAAAATCAACTCGCTTCAAGGTGGGTCGTTTTTGTCCTGAAAATAGCCTATCTGCTATAGAATCCAATATTACTCTTTCTCGCTCGCTATTTGTCATGTTCTCTTCTTTTATGAACCTTAGTATGGCGACCCAATCTTGAAGCATACACATTGTAGCGCTATCTAATACATGTCATTTCAAGTAGATTGTCTGAAGAAATGCACACCTTTCCGTCACGTAACAGCGTATTTATTTTGTTGCCACTAAGTTTTAATTTTCTATACAATACAATACAATAGAAAAGGTTTATTTTCTCATCAATTGATGAAAGATGAGACAAAAAACAAAAAAAGCTGCAAAACAACTTGACGGGTTCTCGGACTCCTACAATGGCACACAGACAGCAGCTCGAGAAAAATATATTGGTTTGACACACTACAATTCAGTCAGAAGATTCTCCGTTATAATCTGTAGCCTGGCCTTATAGCAGTCTTGATATCTTCAGAAACATGTCTGAGTAAGGACATAGCTGGTAACTTGAAATATTACGTGTGTCATTTGTGTCCAACTCTCCATTTTACGCTGTCATTGTCCTGTGCTATATAATAAATTATATACTTGTGCACTTCAGGAAAGTGCGAAAACTGAGCACGACATTTCCTCAGTAGATTTTGTTCACCGCATAATATGGTTGAGGATACTTGTGACTAAGATTATAGTTCGATGGTAAAAGATTTACATGCTGTCTGTACTTGACGTCAACTGTTTTGTACAACGTTGCCAAGGCTAGCGTGCCTTCCTTAGTGTTCTAACTCTATCAAAGTTAATTGCACGAGCGCGCCAGTGCAAGAGGAAGTTAAGTGCACGTGCTCTCGCAGCAGTGCTAGGATGGAGAACTGTGGAAGCCATGCTATGCTACGTTCACCGATAAGCTGATACTGAAGTCAAGGCCACATGCACGAGAGCACGATGTAACAACTGGCTGCTATATTCACCAGAACGAGCGCTCGCACTCTTGTAGCTGGCTACAGTCGGCTTCCTTCGGGGAGTTGGGAGTGAGCGCCCTAGGTCCGGATGGTGATGACCGATGATGGTGCTCACCCGATGATGACAGCAGCCCGAGTTGATAATAAAAAAAACTGCAAAGTTGTTCGGTCCCGCTGAACACATTGCGACGATGGTTGGCTTTACAGTGGCCAGTGTGGCCACGTTTATTATGAAAACAAAACAACTCAACAGTCATGAGTTAAACTTCCAAAATGAAACAAAACAACTCAACAGTCATGAGCTAAAAGTTCCAAAATTAAAACCCCGTACTTTTTGTCCCCAGTCTTTCCCAAAATCGAATCGAAGCCAATCCCCAAGAATTCTCTCGGCGCCCCTTTTTGCTTAGACTCGTAGGAGCCCCCCTTTCCCCTCCAGGGACCAGCTTAATCCTTCAAATTTCACCACTCCCACGTGAGGTACACTGTTGCCCAATGGTCGGCCCGAGCTGTATCCTGAAGCCGTGCGCTGTAACCGCCAAGTCCAAATTCCCTTGTAGAATTGCTCTCTGCCTTTTCCCACAGTCTGAGCTGCGCACAGCAGCTAAGAATTATTACCTCATCATGGGTAAAAAAGCGACGATTTTTACACTAAAGCGGCAGGGATCCTCTACACACGGGAACACTCCCGGTTAAAAGCCACACGCAGCTCGAAGCTCTCTCCGTTACCGAAGCCCGAGACGTGACCCCAGGGGCAGGCTCTCCACCTCGGCCGCGATGACCCCGCGAATGCTCCCTCCAAAACGCCGAACCCGACTTAGAAAGCTCTGAAAGGAAAACAATGCCGACGCAACTCCGGAAAGATAAGCTTTTCTAACAAAAACTCACCTAAAAGCAAGTAAGCAGGATTTCTCCATACTTAACACCTCCCCACCAAGAATGTTGCCGTAAGTACACTTGTTGTTCGCGCAACATCAGTCCACTCTCCGTTACTTCGGAGACACGCTGCACAGAGTAGGACCCAGGAGTCGTACATTCCAGATTCCACAATGTCCATATAGACATATCTAAACCCTGCACTAAAAGTGCTTCGCAGTACGGGTAGCATGCTGGCTGATGGCACTCATTCGACTAAGACAAAAGTTCGCACCTAGTTCCAAATAAGCATTCGCACTAGTCAAAACAAAACTATACGACATAAAGACAAGGAAACGCCATGACTCCAGAAAGGAAGACTGCAGAATCGCCCAGGACAATACAGGTCATCTCAGCTGGGCACTACCGTCCAGCGCTCTTCGCCATACGCCCTGACCGGCAGCCTCGACCTGCGTTTCCGAAAATATAGTGAGGACTGACTAACTATACCGCGTGAGAATAAAGACTCATATACCAAAAATATTATGTGAGAATAGGAAATACCGAGAGGCCGACCGAAAAGCAAAAGGAAAGTTAATCAGGAGGGCAGTGAAATAAACGGAGGCCTAAGGCTACGAGCTCGAAACCCCAGTAGCCTCTGCTAGCCCGCACCCTCTAACCTTAGCCGCTCCCGTCGTCCAGCCCATTTGCGCGCTCGAAGACGCCCACGAGAATTGCCTGGGGCGGCGCGCAGTACACGACACACTTGCTGACTGCCGTCCTCCGCGCACTGGCTCTGGCCACTGGCTGACCGTGACGGCCCCCTTCTCCCCTGTGCCCATTTGGCGCTTGCTGCCCCCGCAGCTCCTTGCGTCCTGACTCCCCCTTCCGGAGTCGCTCGACGCAGCCTTCTTCCTGATCGACCCACGATGTACTGCCGGCCTGACCTTCGGCGGCGACACGGCCCCAGTCCCCGGGAAGTCGGTGCCTCTCCGCGGTCGGAGCTTCCCGTCTCGACGCCTGGATCGGAGGAATCGAGGCTCATTTTCGCCGTCCTCTGCCGTCGTCCACGTTCTCGCCGTGGTCAGCCCCGTCGCAGCCCGGAACCGATGCGGGGTCTGGACCCGGACGCACCCTCGACCGCCGACTCCGACCTGGCAATGCGCTTCTTGCGCGGCCGTTTCTTTCCGCCTGGGACGTCCCTTGCTCCCCAGTTCTGCGGTGACCGGTCGCGCCGGGGTTCCTGGATCCCTGCGCTCGATGTCGCCAACCAGGTTCGTCCCCTCGTCGCCGGCGTCACCACCGTTCCCGCTCTCGCTCGCCCTCCTTGCATACCGGATCACCGGCGGGCTGCCTCTGCCTTGGCGCCGGCCTCCTCTCAGCTTTTCACTCGCGGCCGCCGCAGTCATCGACGTATGCGTCCTCCTCGCGGTCTTTCTCCGGACTCATTCTAGTCTCAGCGCTCTTAGACCATGCCGGAGCGAGGGCGGCAACCCTGCATCGGCGCGAGGACTACGCCGAATTTTTCGCGAGTTCTCTCATTTCTGTCGGGTCCCTCGAACCCATTTCACTCAACGCTTGAATCTGGGCCAGCTTTACTTTCTTAATTTCGAGTTGGAGTCTAAGAATTTCACGCGCTCTAGCTGCCGACCTGCTACCTACTCCATCCTCTGCCCCCGAAGAGTCGCCCTTAGCCCCTGATATTGTGCCTTTGGACATTGTGAGCTCCGGAGGAAACAACCCTGGGTCTTACCTGGAAACGAGGGTCTTGCCGTGTCGTCACAGTTCCCTGAGGGCGTCCCTGTGGCTCCGCCGCGATGTTTCCTTCCGTCGGTTTGAGTCCTTGACTTCGAAGCCTCTCACTTAGATGTCGCTCCGTCCGCCGCACACAACGCAGCACGGCTGTTGCCTCCGTCTTCTCACGCAGATATTGACGAGGCTCACCATCAGCTGACGTCGTGGTGTTCTTGAGTCCCTTGACCCCCGGAGCCTCTCGCTGGGATGCCGCTCCGTCCGCCGCACACGACGCAACAGGCTATTGCCGCCGTCTTCTCACCTAGATGTTGGCGGGGCTCACCATCAGCTGACGTCGTGGCGTTGCTTGGCAACCCGTCGCAGAAAGTCAGCGGGATCCTGTCGACTGCGCCAGTCAACTTCCTTCAGAGGAGTCGGAGTGGGCGTCCTGGTCCGGATGGTGATGACCGATGATGGTGCTCGCCCGATGATGACAGCAGCCCCGGAAGTTGATAATAAAAAAAACTAAAAAAGTTGTTCGGTCCCGCTGAACACATTGCGACGTTGGCGTTTTACAGTGGCCCGAGTGGCCACGTTTATTATGAAACAAAACAACTCAACAGTCATGAGTTAAACTTCCCAAATGAAACAAAACAACTCAACAGTCATGAGCCAAAAGTTCCAAAATTAAAACCCCGTACTTTTGTCCCTTGTGGGTCTCCCAAAATCGAATCGAAGCCAATCCCCAAGAATTTCTCTCGGCGCCCCTTTTGTAGACTCGTAGGGCCCCCTTTCCCCTCAGGGACCAACCAATCCCCTTCAAATTTCACCCACTCCCACGTGGTACACTGTTGCCCAATGGTCGGCGAGCTGTCAGCTCGCGCTGCTGCAACCGCCAAATCCAAATTCCTTGTAGAATTTGCTCTCTGCTTTTTCAGTACAGGCCTGCCATGCCAACAAGCTAAATTATTACCTCGGCGAAAAGCGACATTTTTACACTGGGCGGCGAAATCCTCTACACACAGGAACACTCGGTTAAAAGCCACACGCAGCTCGAAGCTCTCTCGCTAGCTCGGAAACGCCGAGACGACCGCGGGGGAGGCTCTCCCACCTCGAGCCGCGATGACCCCGCGAAATGCCCCCTCCAAAACGCCGAACCCGACTTAGAAAGCCTAGAAAAGAAAAACAATGCCGACGCAACTCCGGAAGGAATAAACTTTTCCCCGCAAAAATCCTGCCTTAAATAGTAAGCAGGATTTCTCCATACTTACCAGCTACAGTGTCGCAGTTTAATGGTGGACGGAAAGATGGCATTGGCAACGCAACACAAAATAACTGACATCTGGCACCAGCACACGCACGCTTCGCGTGCTGGTGCCCAGTCGGTTATCGCCTCCTGGTGGAATTTTTTCACAACCCAGAGTGGGGTACTTAACTTCCTATGCTGGCGCAAGCACGTGCATTGCCGAGCTTCTATGCACTACGAAAATGAAAACATAACCGCGTGGGTAGCACGTGCACTACCTGTAGTGAGTAAAACAGCAGCGCCCCTTGCGAGCTTTTCACCTTGAATAGACATTTCTAAGGAAGGACCTCTGGCCGGTACAATTTTCAGCCTTCATGTGTAGGGCGCGTGATTTGCTCGCTTTGTTAAGGGTCATTCCATGTCAAACGTCCCAGGCGTTGCGCTCGACCACCTTCGATTTCTAAAAAAAAAATGCATGGCCTTTTGCCGCACTGTTTGTAGCCATGCCCTAAATATATTTTTGACGAAAAATTTTTTTGATGGCGTGAGCGCGGTTTTAAGCTTTTAAAAATAGCGTGAAACTAGGTATCACTCTATAATTTATGAAAAAATCAGCTTTTTTATGAAACACCCAACAATATTTTTTTCTTAAATCTGCACGGCTTTCGACTTGCAATGTGGTTGGGCTTGTGCAGTTTTGTTTAATTTAAATATTTGTTTTAAAACACATTTTTTTAAATTTTAACATTTTTGTTATTTTAATAAAAAATATCTAATTACTCCGGGGACTTACTAGAACTTTTTACCGGCTGCCCTGCAGGTATATAATCTATAAAAAAATGTTTAAACCACTCAATTAAATATCTCGCAGTAAAAAAAATCCTGAAGTTGCCAAAAAGTGCGTTTTGACGCATAAACAGCCGTTTATTTCACCCTGAGGTGGTCCAAGTAAAAATACAAAATATGATGGGTTTGGAAGAACAATCGATTGTCTTTTGATTCTGAAAGTTTCATCAAAGTAATTTTTGTTTAAAGCGAGAAAACAATTTTTGAAGTTGAACTATCACACCACAACCCGGCGTCGCTTCTTAACGCCTCTTCGCCGCACAGCACGCCACCGGCGACGATAGCTGACACGATTAGGTCCAAAGAAAGAACGGAGTTTACTGCCGCTTCCGCTCGTCCGTCTTTTCATCTGCAAGGGAAGAAACGGCGGGCATCGTGTTGATAACTGGAGGTGCCGCCAGTGCGTAGCCATAGCAGGCCCGTTGTGCCCTTTGTATCCGAGGGCGGCTCCTCACACTCCGAAACGCGATGCCTAATCGACGGGCGGCATCAGCTGACTTGGACTTCTCCTAGAAGTTAAACGCGACAATATCGCCGCAACATCTAGCTGTCAAGCATACAAATTATATTAGTTCCCGAGGCATTGTAGATATTTTTACCAAATAACAAAAATGCTAAAATTTTCAAAAATTGTGTTTTTGAAAAGATATTTTAATTAGAACAAAACATTGCAAGCCCAACCACATCACTGTAAGTCGAAAGCTGTGCAGATTTAAGAAAAAAATATTGTTAGGTGTTTCATAAAAAAAAAGATTTTTCATAAATTAAGGAGTGATACCTAAATTCTATTTTTAAGGATAGAATCGCGTTCACGCCATCCAAAAAAATTTTTCGTCAAAAATATTTTAGGGCATGGCTACGAAAAATGCGGCAAAAGGCCATGAATTTTTTTAGAAAATCGAAGGTGGTGGAGCGCAACATCTCGGACGTTTGACTATAGAATGACCCATTAAAGGGGTACTCCGGCGATTTTTTCATGGTCGTTGATTTGCTTCAAAATTGGCTCAACCCACCGATAGACATGGCTCTACGAGTTCCGCAAGTATTGTGTGAAAATAGAAAAATTCATTGAAGTTATTGGAATTTTCGAATTTCTGTTTTCCACGTGTTTCAAAGTGGGAGTCCTTACTGGCAACATTGAGTGTGACGACATATGTGGTATAAAGTAGACAGTAAGCCATGTTCCCAACTCATTACAAGACGTTGATGGTGGGAAAAGAATGTTTGGTACTGATTCACTGAGAAGCACGCAAAACACTACTTGACGTACTCTGTTTAAGAGCTACATGCTCGACCTGAAAGTCTTCACCATGTGTGACGTCACACCACTGAAGAGCGCGCGAAAATTTGAATGCTGCTCGCGCATCAACTTCATTTATGGTTTTCTCAATTGCTATTTTAGAATTTGGAGGAAATAAATAGCATACCGTGACGATCTAGAAGCCGGGTAGTCAGAAAATGCAATTGTTCAGGACGCTCAAAAACGCCGGAGCACCCTTTAAGCGACAAACATGCGCGTGCTGAGCTGTGGAGATCGTACGCTGAGCTGTAAATGTGTAAACGTAACAATTGTGTACAGATTAATCCTCACTCTTTCAACCAGTGTGCCAGGTAAGACCCCTTTTTCTTTAACTGGCTCAGACATTGACATTGCAAGGCATGTAGGCTGGACGTAAAATGCTTTCCTTCCAGCAAATTTTACCTTCCTAACTTACGTACACGTAACAGCCGGCACCTTTTGCGAAGTTCCACTTGTAATCACTCATACACATCTCACTTTTATCGGTCTTGTAATGCATTCTCCCAAATTATCTATCGGGCAGCCGGGGCAACCAGGTGACACAAAAACAACTTTACCCGGAGACATGTCGTGTCCACAGCCCACCATTTCTGCCGAAACCAATCGATCTCGATAAGGGCTCTTGCCACCCGCGTTCTCGTGTCTGACTCATCTCAACTGACATTGCTTCCAACATACGCAGTCGACTAACTGCCGAAAAAAACAAAACACGAAAAGCGTGTTGCTTATCTTTCAAGAAGTACCAGGACCAGACAGCTCCAATTCCACTCAAAACTATATTCTCTTTCACCTCACGATGAACCGCTGCGGACGTTAGGAGCCACAGCGGCCAATCCAATGCCGTGTACGTGTCACGTGACCTTCGTGAGGGGCGCTGCGATGCGAGGGACGTGTATTCACGTGATGCGCGCTGGATTGGCTTGACTGGCTTGTAGAATCCGCTGCAGTCCATCGGGAGGGGAAACGGTGAACAGTCGAGGAATAGCACCTGCGTCCGCCGGGGGACGGAATGTAATGCTCTAATCTTTTTACTATTTCTTGACTCATACGCCCGGGAGGCCTAAAGAAAGTAGAAAGGGGGGAGGGGGGAAGGAATCTACCTGCATGAATGTAAAAATTGATATTATAATTAAAAGAATAACTCTCTCAATGTCAAGGACTTTGCCAAGCTCTCAGCCTCCCGCACGCTGGAAATGCGAACACTTTCTGCTTTTTTTCCTTGCGTGTTATTGTGTATCCGCTCGGTTTTATATAAAAGGCGAAAGTTCCTCGCGGTTATCAGCTACACTTCTTAGAAACTGGGGACATTGGTGCGGCGCTATGATAAGCTGTAGCAGTTCTATAGCCGTGGGAATAAAGAGAGCGCGAACACCTACGGATTACTCCATCAATCATTTTCATCCAGTTATCAAACATAAACAAGTATATCTGTAAAAAGGTCACAAGAAAGTATATTTGCCGTAAGGACGGTTAATCGATACAAAATCTTCCACGTGTGAGCACATATACGCCGACCCTCTTCGCCTAACATGACGCTCAAAATTGGCGGTTGAGTAATTTCAGCATCGCATGGTACTATATATCTTTTGAAACAACCCGAGAATGAGGAAATACGAAAGCTGACACCAAGAGAAGAAAAAGGAGAACGTTCTCGTTCTATTCTGAGAAAATACCGAGACAATACCGAGACTGAGGAAAAACTTTCGTATTTCCTCAGTATCGGATTTCTTCAAAATGTTCAGTACACACCAGCTCACTTGCGCCCTTACGTTCTGTTCGTTAGTGCTATGTCACGGGAATGAATGTGGTCACGTGGTATGCAGCAACAAAGCGAAGGGCAGAAGAACAGACAAATATTTGAAGGTAAAGGTGTTGGCACGGAGGAAAGATGAGCGCAATGTTTCGCGTAATTCGCAGTATAGAGGGGCTTTGGCAAATTGGCTAAACCAACATCACCTAAGATAATCGACGCCAGCGCACTAAAATGTTTACGTCATCGTAGTAAGCTCGAGCACAGAGACACAAGCATTCATCTTGACTTGTTCAATAAGTGCATCGAAGGACGCGTGGACTTATGCTTGAGCCCAATCGCTAAACTGACGCCATTCTAGTGTGATGACGTTTCATCTAGGTATAGAGGAGGCTGTTCACAGGCTTTGGTTATTTTAGGTAGTGTTGGCTAAACTCCTGCGTACGTGTCATTAGAGAATTTTGGTATACCATACGTTGCGGATTGCGGGCCGAGTGGCCGCGTGCTCAACCCTTGCTTGGGAGTAACGGCACAAGCTCCCTCTATCAACGCAAAGCTCTAGCGTACAGTCTACTAAACGTCTCTAGTAAAGATTGGGAATCTGATATCGAGTCGGCATGTTTCAATATATAAACCGGTGTATGCCGATAAGTTTATTTTAAACATGTAAAGGGTTCATTAAAAAAATAAGTACATTAGTTTCTGTAACGTTTTCACGTCGCAGAAACTAAACTTTTTGGTGAAGCGAATCAGATTTATACGTTTACATCTAATGAGAAAGTTGTGATGACCAGTAAACTTCTAGTTCACGTTTATTAGTCGTCAAACATATCCTTCGAGGTTATTAGACGAGAAAGAAGGCTATAAAATCTATGATGTGACACATAAACACTAGTCATACAACCACCATAAAGCAGATAAGAGGGGTAACAGCTCAGAGTGAATTGTGGCAGTTAAATAAGGAAACATTAAAAACGAGATAAACGAAACGATGGACCCGTAAACAAGAAGACACCCTTTTATGAGCTCAATAAAACGCTTATACGACCCATCACCATACGCGTTGCCTAGAGCATATAGGCTCGATTTAACAACTCGTTCTGAAATCGTAAACGTACATTCCGACATTTTGTTTTTTCTTCAGATCTTCTTACTCGCCTGTCAGGATACATGTCGGTCCGGGTTTTGACCGAGATGTCTTGCTGTGATCACGGCTGCGTGATGAACGCATCTGGCAACCCTTCAAAGTTAAAACACTATACGGAGCGCAAGTTCGTCTGCTTTTGCACACGGGTTGCGATGGTGCATGAACGCTGTTGCGTCCGGGAGAAAGACGATGTCAGGTGCGGAGCAAAGAGTCGGGGCTGTAGCTCGCCGCTAGCATGGCCCCGAGGAAACAGGCTGCAGTGGGGTACTAAAGTATAACTTTATATACAGTGAATATACAAGTAGCATGGTCGACTGGCTAATCCGCAATCGGCAATCGGCAGTCGGCGAGGATTCGAACTATATAACCTCCGAGGGCGAGAAGGCCCGCAGAGCGAGAGAGGACCTTTTCCGGCGTTCGAGATGTTCACGTGGTGTTCGCAGTTCGGGAAGGCTGATGCAAGTTCCGGGTGTTCTTCACCGGATGGCAGATGATGCAATCCCTTCACGTTCTTGCGCCGCTTCGGTGGCTGATGCAGAGCTCGACGCGCCTCGCTGAAACCCAACACCGACAGACCCACAGACACACACAGGCACGCACACGCACGCCGGTGTTTCTCCTTCCGAAGGCTGGCGGTCCCAGATGGTCTCGGTGGCCTCCGGGAGACGTTCTTTTGTGTTGGAGCCCCCTCGAAAGCCACCCCCTGCCCGATGACCCGAGGGTCGGTCTCGGGAATCTGGACGTGACTGTCTAGCGTCGTTGGCGCGCCTGGGCCCAACGTGACTGATAGGCTTTGCGGCCGTTGGCGACAGGTGAAGACCAGGTCCAGGGCCTTTTTCACAACAACGCCGAGCTCTTATTGGCATGATTGAAAACAAAACAAAAAGAATATACCTCGAGACATCTAGCACTGGGGTCAACCCACTATCCTTCCAATCAAAGCCAATCAGAGCTCGGCGTCATTTTGACGTCACCGCGACTCCTGCGCAAGAAGCGGCCGACTTGCTCTCCGCATACACCAGCTCAACCCTCTGACGTCAGGCCACTGCGGTGGCGCTGCTGTGGGCACTGCGCACGCGCAGATGCGTCGTCGCTCGCGAATCTGGTTTGTGGGCAAGGCGGGCTTGTTTGTGGGCAGTGGGTTGGTCTATAGCGTCACCAACAACCCAGAAACGCAGTGCGTCTCCCGAGCGTCTTCTCATCACTCCCTAGCAAATCTGATTCTGGGATGAGCAGGTAAGGTGCGCTTGGAAAAACGAGATATGCATGTATGTACACCCACATGCGCATGTCGGCAAAATTACAACAAACACACTGAGCTTTATCGATCATGAAGAACTAACATGTCTTTAATAGAACAGGTAGCTTGTGCCTGAATCTTTCCCGACCTAACCTTTGTTCTGGAATGGAGAATGCGCCATCGAGGTCAATGACGACATGAATAGTCTGATTGGTTTCTTCTTAATTTTTGAAGACATAGAGAAATTTGCCAATTTTTTTACCAACCGTTTATGAGTTGTAGTTAGTCTATTTAGAAAAAACACTTCGAATACATAGAAATATTTTATATTAAAAAAAAGGAAAAGTATGGTGATCCTGCAGCACGTTTGCAATTACCCTAACAACTTTATTTGCTAATAACCGCAATTTGTTTAGATCCATTTTCGTAGTCCCTCCATATTACACGAGAAAAGCAGATGGTCAAGCAGAAAGTGAAATGTAAACAATATTTTTAATGTTGACTGGAAGAAGACGTCATACTTATTCATTATGCCCGCAACTCTGGAAAGTTTCTGATGAACATAGTTGACATGAACATTCCAAGACATGTGTTCAGCAAACATTACCCCTAAGCTCTTAATATTCTGAACGGACTCTATTGATTTAGACAGATTAAGTTTTGGGGTACATCCCAAAACTAAATCTGTAGACAACCTAACTCGAGACCCAGGACACTGGAATAAAACTGTCTTTGGTTTTGCCGTGTTAATAAGCCGCGAATTAACATCTACACCGATACCTGAATTATTCAAAAAAGGACCCGATTTAGTTTGCAAGCACACCCACCCTGGAATCAGTACAAAATATGCTAGTCCCAGAATACCTTCCTATAGAACGCCCGCCACTCTACTTTGCGTCCACTCACTAATCACTGCAATTTGAGCTCGGTGTTCGGACGTCCACGTTCCCTCTTGTTTACGCCTCTCCCTCAATTTCTCAAGGTACAGGAGACGTTTGGCAAGAAGCGCCTTGTCGCCGGCAGCTAGCGACAGACCAGTGGAAACGCGCGCGTTCGCTTCTGAGGAGCGCAATGAGCCGAAAATTGCAACGCGTCGCCGGCATGAAATACAAGCGCCAGGGGCACGATGAAAGAAGGATGGTACCTGCGTAAGTCAGAGATGGAGCGAGGCAAGAAGGGGCCATAACTACGTATTATCTCCGCTTTGTTTCAAAGCGAACTTTTCTTTTTTCAGTTCAATTCAACGACGTGTGAGGCGTGCGCTTTGCAAGGGACCCTTCTAGCACGAGTTCCAGTATAAGAAAGGCAGTTTGCGGGAACGTGCTCTCGGGCATTGACATTTTAATTAGTCCTGCGCGGAACTTGATATGATACAGCATTTGGATGTCATGAAGCTCGGAACACTTTCTACGCTGTGTCGTATACATAGCTTGCATGTGACGTCATTTGGGGCCATGCGAGTATTTTATGCGCTGCGAGCGTTTGGTTTGCCATGTCAGTTTCACACCGCAGATGTTGTAGTTCGATGAAACTAGTTAGTAGAAATAACCGTCAGTACCCAGCAATGGCGGCACCGGCAAGCTATGAATAGTTGACTAATCCTTCATATCTGGATTTGAATATGCTAATTGCGTGACGCGTATGCGTCTTATCGACCAATATGCTTTTCGCGACCGCTGCCATCGGTGCGCTCTGCGAGGAAGAGGTTGTTGCGCGCACGTGCCCGACAGGTCCGGCGGGGGACGCCATCCGCACATCTCGCACGCCGCTCACGTCAGGCGGATGCGTCCGCGGTGCTGGATCGCTCTTCCCCTACCGCGTCGGAAGCTGTTTTACGACCCGGCCACTCCAAAGTCTAGTTCAGGGTCGGTCGGCCACCACGCGCTCCGGCGCGTCCAGACGAACCCTGGGAGACGTCTTCGGCCGATGCTCCGTCTGCTTCGACTACAGTCACTGGCAGGATGAAAACGGCGTCTAGCTCTTTCGGGTGCTCGGCCTTCAGCGCGCGCTCGTTGCCTTGCGACCCACTTTGGTTGCGCGCTCGAAGCCTGCAGGAGACCCAGAATTGTTTTCGGTGGTTCCGCACGCCGAAGGAGGGACGGCTGAACGACTCCCTCCCTGCCGTCCTCAGCCCGTCAGTGACTAACCCGACAAAGCGTTCGCAGGCGATATAGCTACGAGTCTGTAAAGAAGGACAGAGATGGGAAGTAGGCAAGACGAGCGGTGAACAATGATCGTCTCGGGTACCGCCTACCTCTGTCCTGGTTTCTTGCACGCTGTCAATACCAACGTCTTGGGACATTCTGTAAAATAAACAGTTTTTGAGGAAATATCAAGATTCTAATCGATTCATTCGCGTTCTACTCATACTCAGGCGATTTCGGTCCTCGAGAAACATTGCGATATTTAGTCACGAAAAATCAGAAATTTATAATTTTCTGAATGTGGCATATAGGTTTCCATTAAAAAAAAAGAAATTGTAGAGCCGTAGAATAAAAAAAAAAAACTGTACGTATTCAATAGTTTAATTACTGGTTACTGGTGTTTTATGACTGCTCATCTCAAATATTCCCGGTGTGAACATTGCGATGTTGGTGGTTGTTCAATTGTTGTTGGACATCCGCAAGGCGGTGACGTCCAAGGAAATTGATGACAATTTGTGAAATTAACCAACTCGCCTGCACCATCACTTTAGAGACATCGGAAGCATATTGAACTCTGTTTTGGCCCACTACGGTTCCGCTTGTTTTATCGCTATTTCGACTAATGGCGGCAGCCAGCTAGTTCGACGTTATCAACTTGCAGGCACTAAACATTTGGGGAACTGAGAATACGAAACATGCAAAAAACGACTTCGCTTCACGTACGCCAATATTTTTATGTGCAATACCTCTTAGTTCATGGATTCTTAGAAAGTTCATATCGAATTTGCTATAATTAAGGATATATTACCTTAATTGCAGTAGACTTAAGTTGCGCGTGTGAGACGTCATCGCTCTCTTGTCCCAAAGTAAGGGCAGTTTTATGACAACTTTCTAGTTTGGTTTCCACTAAACACTGTGACCAGCATTATTTCACTGCGTTCCCATTAGTTCTATCCAAGCCAAAAACAATGTACAAAATGTGAAAAAAAAGAAATTGGCAGGTTATTCTTTTTCATTTTACGACCAGTACAAGCGGCCAAGCGACCATCTATTTTGATGCTGGCTAATTTATCACTCACTTTGATCCGGGGTTATCACTGCAGGCTTCATAGGAAACAGACACCGCACGCGGGAAGGGCAGGCTTTACTCTGCAGATTGCTTTAGCTTAGACTGTATTCATTTTCAAAGTAACTGGGTGTCATTTTAAAACAATATCTCTACCACGAATTGACCTTTGCCAAGCCCAATCCGAAAGAGAAGCATAGGTACTCGTCGCAAATCGCTACCCTAGTGGAAAATCTAATTTGTATGCTTTTTCTTGGTCGAAGAAGCGCATATCCTCAAATAAGTCTCACATAAAGAACATATAAGAACCGTACAAGTGTATATAAGAAGTTAAAAAAGCCTATAAGAAGTTCTTATAACTTCTTATACAGTTCTATATTGATCTTATATGTTTTTATAATCTTCTTATATACTCTCATATAATATTTACTGAGCATATCTGTTTATTGGACCAAAAACGTTCTTATGCAAGTAAGATTCTTCACTAGGGTGGTTTTTCGTTTTGTCTGGCTATGTCAATGACCAAGGGAAAGCTTGAAGCGGTAGAGTGCCTTATTTCATTTATTCATATTCATTGACCGCCCGCGATAACCACAGGAATTGCCTCCTCTATACTCACAAAGCCTAAGCAGTTCGACGGCGAAGCTATGGAGCGCCCGGTCGCAGAATTGGAGCGTGAGGATCTGGGAGCACAGAGCATCGAAGAGCCATTTCTCGGGAAACCTGGACGTCAGCGCACAGCTTTCGCAGCGGCGAGGACCCGAAACACACTTGTTCGCTCAGGAGAAGTTGTGTTTCGGCGTCTCGCCGCAGCGGTGCGCAATCACGTGGCTCTCCTCTCATCCGTTGTCTGCCGCTCCACCTCTTCCATTTCGGCGGCCGCTTCTCGTGGCGATCTGCCAGGCTTTGTCAGTATATAGGAGGCTATGCCATAGCACGGAGGAATACAAAGAGCGCGTGCTGAAGGCCGGCCGTTCGTAAGACACGCTCCGGAGTTCTCATTTCAAGCATGGAGCACCCGACTGGGGTCTCATGCGTGCAGGCACGTGCAGCGTGCTCGGTGACGCAGCTTTGACAAGCTTGCAATAGACCTATTGCTATAGACAATTGCAAGCATGGCTCCCCGAATGGTGCCCACATGCTGGCAAGCACGATGCTGCGTGCTCGTGAGCATAGCTTTGGCAAGCTTGTAATCGCACGGGCTTTCCTGCACGAGAAGATACATGGCGGCGGCCAGTCACCCTGCTTGCAATTGTCAATATTACCCAAGCATCAAGGAGAATGTATGAATTGGTGTTCCACGCGCCGCACATGCTGGCGTCAGCAGTAGCAATATTTCTAAAGCAAATACCTAAAACAAATGGCATCTCGCACGCGCGTTCGCCAACGCTTTATTTTGGTTATTTACTTCGAATCTTTCATACGAGGAAGGCGTGCGCGTGTGGCGTGTGGAACACCAATCCCTGCATTCTCCTTGATGCTTGGGTATGGTCCATTGCACGGGCGTGACCGCAGTAGACTCCGTTCATCCTTAAGCTGAGACTAGTGCCATCAAATGAGCTAAGCTTCAGAGTAGCGACACTTGTCCATCTTGTGGCCTAAAATCATGCTTGCCAGTTATCTGAAGATTTATCTGAAATTACAGGAAACGATTTTTCCTTCTCCACATATATTTAAACAGTTTGCGAAAGAGCAGAGCAATAATACATGAGCTCCCTACGACCGAATATAATGCTGAGAAGTCGCACATTTGAATTATGACGATCGGTAGTTGCGTCTGCTCTGCACAAGCCCCAAAAAGGCGGAGCCCACAACAATATCGGGGAACGAAGTGGCGATACTCTAAGCGTAACTCATTTAGTGGCTGTAGCTTGGACTGGCTAGGAGCTCCGCCTTCAGCGTGAGCTGTGCGCCCTTGCTAACACAAGTGTAAACGTGGAAGGACCAACGAACTTGAGTCTTACCTTAGAGCGGTAAACCGGAACCCACTGCCTGCAGCGGAAATGGCACCCCCCCCGGTTGCCGCCATCTTGCCTGGTTGCCACATTAGTGATCACGTGACGTTAAGATGGCTGCGCGCCCAGAGGTGGGCCAGATCAGATTGGCCAGATCGCGATCAGCAGAAGGGAACTCGAGGCTGCGTTCCAATCTTACTCGAATGGAGCCGAGTTATTCCGGTGGGATCAACTCACGTGATAAGAAAGACACAGCAACGCTGGACGCGGGTAGCTTTTCGAACGCAACGGGTGCAAGAACTTCACCCAGCAGTGAGATGGAAGCTGCGTTCGATTTGCTTTCACCTCTGCACCGTGCAGACGGTGAGGGGCAGTCTACTTCCGGTATATGTATTGAAATACGACCGGAAGTACACGCCCTACACTTTCTGCACCGGTGCAGGAGGTGAAAGCAAATTGAATGCAGCTTCGCCCGTAGCTCTCACGTTTTGAGCAGCGCTCCAGGCGAGCAAATAGAATATTTTGGTCGCGTTTCGAACATGCGTCGATACGCTTCCCACTAGAGCTTTTTCTACTCCGCCCATCTAAGCCTGGTTCACTTGCGAATCGGCGGGCGAATCTGCAAATCGCCAGGGCAGTCCACTGTGCATTGCCGCGCCGATTCTGCTTCGGCGCACGAGGCGAACCGGCCTAAGTGCCAGCGTAGCAGAGGCTACAAGAGCGAGCTCCGAGCTTCAGTGTACCTGACAAGCACGCGCGCCGCGCAGTGCGAGCATCTTTCAAGAGGACGTGCTTTTGCGAGTATCTTCGGCTTCGCTATGAGGTAAAGTGAAACACACATGCTCGAGGAAGCTATGAAAGAAAGCAAAGATGAAAGGAATGTTTAATGGGACGCTGCGGCCGCGAGCTGCATAAATCTTTTTTTTTTACTTTATTTTTTAGAAGTTTTGTTTCCGCGCATCTTCAGATGCTTGCATTCGGACGTGGCACATGCGAAATCGAGACGTTACAGAGCCACCTGGGTGGTTCAGCCATCATAACATGGTCGCGTCTTGCGGATGCACTGCGCCCCTGCCCCAGAGCAACGGGTCTATCTCACTCCTGGACAAGGAGGATAGAAGGGTAGGAGAGGCATGACGCCAGCCGCGTAGCCTCCACAAGCCATGCTCCCTTGACGCCTCGCCTCTTTCTCATTTTTCTCCTTATTCTCCTCACATCATGTGACCGTAGCTAGCCTTCGTCTCGCTATGGTATACTAGAATACACCACAGTCTAGCCTTCGATCTGATGAAACCTACCGGACGGAGCGAGCGCAAGCCTGCAAGGAAGCCTTCCACAATCAACCACCCATCTCACACGTGACATTTCACGCGCACCAATCGCCAAAGAGATCTACGGTCACGTTGGCCACGACATCGTTTAAACTTTTTATTACTAGGCTTCACCAATATTGCAACGTGCCCTCTCCTATTACTTCTAACTTCATTGCTCCTGGATGAAGTTCTCGTACCCGTTGCGTTCGGAAACCACCCACGTCCAGCATTGCTGTATCTGTCTTGTCACGTGACTTGATCCGCCGGAATAACTCGACTCCATTAGAGTAAGATTGGAACGCAGCCCCAGAGCGCCCATTTGCTGACCGCGACTTGGCCCACCTCTGGGCGCAGCCATCTTAACGTCGACGTGATCACTAATGTGGCAAACAGGCAAGATATCAGTAACCGGGGGGTGCCATTTTTGGCCGCTGGTTTACCACTCTAAGTTAACTCAAGCTCGTTGGGAAGGACATGCAACGCAAAGCAGTGCGGAAGCCAGCGAGCTCGCGCTGAAGTCGGAGCTTCTAATCTTAGAGGGTGAGCGGAGTAAGCAGGAGAAGGCGGCGGACAGCCCGCCTGCTCGCAATCGTCTATAGCCCTATTGGGCAGGAGATCTAACTACAAGGGGCGCTTTATCGAGCTTGTTGTCCCCCGCAGCCCGGTGTTTAACTAACATAGCATAACAAAGACACTGAACCTCGCCTAGCACGGTCCGGGTACGAGCGCTTCGCTCTGACCGGTGTTTTAGTCGCACGAGGAGCGGACTTGGAATCGTCATCTTCCCTATCTCGGATCAAAAACAAACAAGAAAATTCGGTTTGTTGTCCTCACAGCTGAAGCGTACCGCTAGAAACGTGTCTGTTCTATCTGCTCTAGGGTGCCTCAATGTGCGTGGGTCACAGGGTGAAGACTACCCATTTTGTATTGAAAACTGCCTGCGCGTGCCGAATGGGCCTTAAAATTGCGCCAAAGCACCGGGCAGAGCCAGCACCTCGTAGACAGCTTTCAAGCCTGCGCATCACGTGATATGACGGCACGTCCAGGAGGCCGGCACGGGCGCTGATCCGATGCAAGTGCCGCGCCAGCGTTCGCGTGGGACATACGACAGCAAACGAGCCCCACGAGAACGCTGACGCGGCACTCGCATCCAATCAGCACCAGTGCTGGCCTCCCGGACGCGTCGTCATGTCACGTGACGCGCAGGCTGCGAAGCCGTTTAGGAGGTGTTGGCAGAGCTAAGCGCTCGCTCCGTACGAGACCGAAGCGCGTGCATTCTGGGGACAGAAATGGCCGAGATGCCATCACCTCTAAGACAGACGTGGCGCCTGTGTATGAAGGCTCCCTAACCTGCTCCAGGCGGTCATGGCTGAATCCTCTGCTGCTGATCGTGTGCGTGCGGTGAGCTTCCACAGTTCTTTTGCAACGTGCATTCCGCATCATCAAGATTGTCTGACTTAGCAGCCTATTAATGTGAGCTCGTTCTGAGCATGCGCTCTGAACATCGCCTTTAAATTAGGTGTGCAGGGAATGCCCCCTACACTCTGTCTCATTTAAGCCAGAAGCGCTACCAACGCTATGATCAAACGGGGCCCATCAAACTTCTCGGAAAGCGCGGAATCGCTGCATTTTTTTTTCTATCCATGTGCCACAGCCAACTGACTCAATGAAAGCGCGAAGGATGCGTCGTCTCGTCGCGTTTTGTCTGTTCGTTTGTGCTTGTGAGGCAAATAGTTTTGGGCCTTGCTCGGGCTTAATATGAATCGTAGTATAAGAAAATCCTAACCGAATTTTAGTTTTTACCTAAACATCCCAGGCCCTTTGACGGTAATTTACAGCATCTAGCGCGTGACAAAGCCCCGAAAAGATTTTGCTCAGAAAATGTCATCTGTGGAAAAATGGCAGCATTCTATCACCAAGTTTCACGCACAAATTGAATTTATGGTAGTACTGTTTACAGAGTGTCAATATTTGCTAGTGGTTAGTCCATAACTCCCTTTCATTTTGAGCCTAACTGCAATCGACGCATGCCATGAAGCCAAATCAAGCAGCACCAAAAGTGCATTGTCACAACGCTCGTTGTCTTTGTGGGTTCCCTAGTGCCGGCTAAACCAATCGCGCAATAAAGAAAGCGTAGGTACGCCGCGCATTAATTGTGCGTTAATCCGGGGTCACACTACTAACACATCATACAAAAGACAGCTGCAAGTATGAGTCACCGCAATATCTGTGGTTCTGAATGCCGCGTGCCAAGTTGTGTCCTAGAACTCATTAGCCGACTGATCGTTACGATAGACCCCTTTACTATGTCCCCCTGGCCGTATGACTCACCTTAACAAACCGCATAAGTGTAGCTTTCACGGCCTTTTTTAGCAAATCTGTAAAGCTTAAAAAAAGAAAAAGACCCTGCATGTTAAAAAATTAAAACTAGTCAGTGGGAAAGGGTTACACACGCTTAAAATATAGTCACCCCAACATAAAATAATCACGAGGTATTGCGCTGGACTTTCCTGCGGTCACGCACCTTCAGCGTGGTTGTGTCTTTACTTGGAAAAGCGCGGGAACCAAAGACAAGAACGGGCAAAAGAGACTTCTACCAGCCACGCTTCTACCCGGGACGTCGCCACCCCTATCCTCACATACGGGAAAGAAAAAAGTACATTCCAAAGTCATGTGTTTGCGATAGTAGACGACGAGTCGCACTGTGCTTTCGTTAATGTAAAACGGGGCATGAGGCGCGCATACCTGATGTGATTTGAACGAAGTGCATTTTGGGCTTTTCTCCGCTCACCTTCCGTCGCAAACAATAAAAAAAAAGTAAAAGAACTAAGTCCGGCCGATTCTTATCGGCAGGACGTGACCCCGAAATCGGCGTCACGGTTCGTCTGTGACAAGGATTTTTTTGTTCCTGCTTTGGTTTTGTCGAGAGTAATCGAACTCTCGTTCCTGGAAGGCATGAACGAGGGCATCAACAGGGATTCCAAGCTTTTCGTGTTTTCGGAGGGCTACAGGGGTGACGCTTCTTAATCACCGTCCTAAAGCAGCCGGTGAAATCCGACCGTCACAGCTGACTGGGCCTCCCAACTTTTAACGCAGGATGTGTTTATGGGCCGGATTTTATGCGAGAAGCGCATAAAATCCAGCCCATGTCAGCTCGAGCGTAATGAAAAGCAATCCAAAGCAACCTAAAACACATATATCTCATAGGAGGCAAGGCGTAAGCGGGCCAAGAGTACTTGGTGATAATTATAGTGATACTATACCGTGTTTTCCGGGGTATAGTCCGCAAGATCAAATTTAGGCGGAAAAAAAAGGTTTTTGCTTATGTAGTTTGCACCCGGTGCATAGTCCGCACCTGGTGCTTAGTCGACACGAAAATCTTCTCATACACGGCACACCTTGACAAATATCTGCTTTTCTAGCTCACAGAGAAGGTTGTATTATACATAAATCATCAATAACATACTCTTTCATTTGCAAAATTCGTCATGTCTGGTCCTAATGAACGATCCTGAAAAACAAAACTCCTGTATAGTCCGCACGTATAAATAGTCCGCACAGCCTAAAATTTCAACTTTTAAACGTGTATAGTCCGCGGACTATAGAGCGAAAAATACGGTACACAATAGTTAGCCAAGATACACTAAGCAACCAGCAGAAATCAAACGCAAATCTGCTGATAATAAGGAGGAGGTTGAAGGGAGCTCAAGAAGCTAGACTAAAGGCCCCCACACACATTTGCGTTTGAACGAGTTTGAGTACGGAACGGCGCCCTTGAGGCAGGAAGCGTCCTTGTAGCAGGTCGCGCAGCGCCTCCACAGCGCGACGCGAGAGAGTGGAGCCTAGCTCAACTTTGCAAGGTGTCGCGTTGCGTTAGACCAATCAGGAGCCAAGAAAAGAAAGGAGATTTACGTGCTCGCTCGTGCCCGCCAACCCTAGCGACGTGCATCGTGTTACCCTTTCGAGAAAGTATCGTGCTTTGGTTTGTTGGGGAGCGGTGGGGAGACGCAACTGAACGCATGGCACTCAAACACAAATGTGTATATGGGCCTTAAAGGGCAACTCAGATCAATATTTTTGATTTTGGTAATGCGACTGTTTTCAGCTAAAGCAGTTTCCCTGAAATACAAGTTATTTTTGTTTGTTTCTTCTCGATATTGTGCGGTTTTATAAATGTCACGACTCACAGTTTGGTTTGGGCGTCTATGGCAAAACCGAAGCTTCTGTCTAGAGGGATGGCAACATTGACCATCAGCCGTACGGCTACGACGTGACGTCAACATGGTGCTGTGGTACGCGATACAACCAATCAACCGCAGCTCCACTAAGACGTGACATCACGAGGGTGCTGCTCCAGTGTTCCTTGGCTAAAAGCTAACCCGCTTTCCGCCCGCTAAAGAGTAGCTGGTCGCATGTTTAAAATCGGTTTTAGTGGAGTACGCGGCTTCACATTGACGCAATACTTCGGCCGTGATCATATCTCGTGCCACTAAGCGATACCAATTATTTATTTTGGTTTCATTTTCGACCGGAGTTGTCCCTTTAAGTACGACTCAAGGGAGCCTGCCATCGTAGGCGGCTGTCGCCGCGCAGCTGAGCTTCCGAACCACGAATGCACGTGATAATACGACGTCAAGGGTCTCGAATAAATTTAAGCTTACCTTTGCCATTCTCATAAACCCGGAGGGTACACGAATGTGGCGTGCGTGCAGTGCATCCGAAGCCAACCAAAGACATTCTGCAACGAAGCGTAACAAGACATAACACGCACATTATGGATGCAGGACAAATTCTGCACTCCCGGGCTCATAAGAACGATAATGAGAGGTATGAGGTTTATGGCTCGCGTCATTATATTAATTCTTATACGTTCGTAACATCTCTGACCACGCGCCCTGCGCATTTTGCTATATTCTGGTAAAGAAGGATGGACTCACTGCGCCGGTTGCGGTCTAGTCGCGTCTCCGAGCCAGTGCATTTATTCCCCGTTCTTTTCTCTCGCATTTTTCCGTTTCTCAAGGATAGAGTTGACTGTATAAAAAGAAAGTGGTGAATAACATTTAGTAGCTGCGTTTGAGACGTTGCTTTTGTCCTCATTTTTGCCTCCGTCTCGGGATTCAGTATGTTGACCAACAACTTACTCGCCCGCCCTAATAACGTTGTCTTCAATTCACGTTTTTGCCAACTAGTCACGGGCATTTCCGCTGCACATTTCAACATGCAGAAGAAAAAAGTTCGGGAGAGGTCCTTCTACCTTTCTTCGTGTTCCAGCGATGTTCCGCCATCTTGAAGCTCGGAGTGCCACTCAAGGTCCCTAGCTCGACTCACTGCTCTTTCACCATAAGCCTGTCGAATTATTTAAAAGATCTATTTTCTAGATTTGCCGAGCTTCTGACGCAGAACTGATGTTCGCTTTCGGTCTGATTCGCAGCATATGCTAAAAACGTTATTGTGCTCCTGCACGTGTTAACAAAAACTCGTGTAGCGCAGCTCCAAATGTTCACAGAACAACGTCGCTTTGACATTATGACGCGTGAAAATCGCTGCCTTGCCAATGCTGCGCGCGCATCCCCGCGGTGCTTTCTGCTTTTATGCCATCGAAACCAGTCTCGGAACTTTGAGATTGCACCTCTTAAAAAAGATGGGAGAACTTAGGCTTCCTACTTATGCCCACCGGTGCAAACACGCACGCAGTGCGCCACGCGTCTTTATTTAGTTCGCACATCTTCTAAAGTATATTGTTACTCCAGCGAATCTCAACAGCTATAATCGTCCCACGTATCCACGCAGACAAAGCATCTAATTGTTTATTCGCGCTTGTTCCCCTTTCAACGACGCATCCACAGAAACAAAAGTGCGCTACCTGACGTCGGGTATAGAAAGCCATCCGACACGCGATGTGCGCCACCAAAACCACGCAGGGGCGTGGGAACGCCAAGTGCACCTATTTCACCCCGAAGCTGACAGTACGGCGGAAGCTATACGCGCTGAGCGGACCAATGAACAACTTCCCTTTCATCACCTCACTCCGTGTGTGTTGGTTTCGCCGCGAGCGTGATCCCTTGACGAAATATAGATCTACGACTGGCCCAACTAGCACGCAGCTTCCACCCCACTGTCAAGTTAGGGGTGAACAGAGTTCTACAGTGGCGGTTTCTTGTCGGAGACTTCCGGTAAGTGACAGTCTTTTGTTGAAAGCCATCATTAGGAGGCGAGCCAGCGAAGGTCTGCTCGTCCAGTGCCGCAGAACGACATTGACGGAACGTCGCTTAGGGGACGACGGTGCGCTGCCCGTGAGCGGACAACACGACGACGCTTCCGCGCCCGCTTTGTGTTCGCGGCGGGGATCGATGCATATTCCGTCGGATGTTACGGTAGGGCGGGCGAGGCTTTCGTCTCGTCAGAATTGCCGTCTTGAATCGTTGCTTCTTTTTCTTCCGGGTACCCTTCGTAACGTAGGAATGGTAGATCGCGTGCCTGGAATCGAGGAGCTTTCTCGTTTTGTTGTTGTTGCGATGTATCGTAGAGTGAGGTTCACCTTGAAAGGATTATAGAAATATTTTTTTTCTTGTCATTGAATATTCTTTTTACCCTTCATGTATGTCTGAAAGTTTTCAACGTATAATTATTAATTAAAATAAAATGAAGAACTTGAATTTTTCTAAATATTTATTAGAAAGATATAAGAATTACAGGAATATCCATCGGTGGATTTTTCGGGAATCCGTTAGCATGACCCTTCGAAACCCCACACACGTCCCCCTTATGGAAACGCAAACGCTGGCCCCTTCAACGTTTTTCTTTTGGCTTTATCTTTTGCTTCCTCTCTTTTTTGCTGCCTCTTTTTGGCCTCGTTACGGGGTCAGTGTTAGCGTTTCCCAAAGGGGGACGTAAGTGGCGTTTCCCAAGGGTCATGCTAATGGATTTCTCAAAAATGGACCAATTGATTTTCTTGTAATTTTTTTCACCGCTTTTTTGTACTCTGCCTGTCGGAATATGTCGACGCCCTTGGGTACAGTAATCCATGTCACTGGTGGAAAGAACCACATTCATACCACTACTGGAAAAAAACCGCGTCCATATCACTCGTGGCGGAGTGAACCATATCCATCGTTTTAACTACACCCACACTACATAGCCCACGCACCGTTGCTATGGAAACCCAAAGCGAAGAACAACCGGCGACAGCAGAGCGGCAACTGAGCACGCCCGCATTCCACTCCGCGCGCGGCGCAACACCTCTTAGATAACAAAGCCGTAGTGCTGAATGAGATGGCGTAATCGGAGAAGGCCAACGCTGGACACAGATTGGACACGACGATGGCGTCAACGTTCGACTCAAACTTGACTCGAAGCCGAGCGCTCACGCAGCACTCGTTTTCAATCTATGTCCAGCGTTGGCCTTCTCCGATTAAGCCATCTCATTCAGCACTACGGCTTTGTTATCTAAGAGGTGTTGCGCGCCGCCTCCTCCACTCTGGCTCCGCGCCAGCTGTGCGCGTGACTTTGCCGAAAACGAAAGGGCTCGTTTTGTCATAAACTCGGCGGTGTCTGTCAGTTTGTCAGCGTCGGGGAGAGAGGGAGAGGTTGACGCGTGCTCACGTCAGCACTTCGAATCATTGGGAGCGTCGCACGCGACAACTGACGAACGAAAGACACCGCCGGGTTTTCTTCGAAACGGGCGTTCTGATGCTAACGCATTAAAGTGGATGGCTGTAAGTATACCTAAGACCAAGTGCCTTCCACTCTGAATCCTTGCATCACAGAAATATGGTAGTTGACATTTTCTTGTGAACTACCATGTTTGTAAACATAATTATTATCTGTTAATTTTTTTTGGATATTGTTGGTCGGCCTTGAGATGTTCTGATATAATTATGATCGCTGTGTTGTATAGTCTATTGCATAGGTATAAATCTACAAATCTCTGTAATCACTCTATCACTCAGGTGTGCCTTGTAAAATGTTGACAAAAAAGTTATCGCGGTATGCAGCTGAATATACTGTATGAAAGGAGGATGCGTGCACAACTATTCTGGTAGTGTTCGAGCGAAAAATGTGAGAACTGAACTTCAATCATTTACTTCGTCTTTGGCCCTAAGGGACTTTCAGTATTGCTAGAAGTAATATAAATGACATGTATCGTTAAGGCCCATACACACAGTTCCTTTTTGGTGCGTTTGACTACGCTCGACTGCGCTGCGACTAGAAACGTCCGCGAGGCTCTGGGACGTCTGTGCCTCGTGTAAAATGCGGCAACCAGTTCAATTCAAGGATTAGCTTTGCATGGTGCATACAAATCACGAATGTTCTGTTAGCTCGCGATGGCAACGCAATCAAATGCACTGAAACGCTCTCGAACGCAACTATTGGTGTGTGAGCCTTTAGTGTCTTATTCAAACAAAAGTGTCTGCTTAAGATTTTTTCGTTACGTTAAAATACAGCCGCAAGTCACCGGGGACATCCGTGCTTCGTATGTCGCGTGCAAAGCTAACCCTTGAATTAGTTGATACGGCTTTATACTAAGCATGGATATCCCTATGACTCGCTTTCATAACTCGACACAGGCATGATCCGAAAAAAATAAAGCAACATAAGAAAACGGTGTAACCGGGCGCTTGTTCAGGACACAATGAACATTTTTCTAATTCACATATGCCCCCGAAAGCTCTCCTAAACGCCAAGATTCCACAAAAGATCGCAGAGAATATACACTTACATGACCTCGTGTATATATTTGCGTTGCTGCTACCGCTCTCCTCCCACAGTTGCTTTTTGATGCTTAGGTCTCCAAAATTACACTTATTCATATATCGGCCGAGCAAGACGAAGCATGGTATTCCAGGTATATTATTGAAACAAGCATCTCCAGCCCCTGTTCACGTACTTAGCAAACGAATATATCTGAAATATATACCTCCTCCAGGTACATAACAACTGACGGGTCTTCGTCGTCGTCGGTTGGTATACCGTACTTTTTGGACTATATGCACGGACTACACTTGTTTGAAAGTTGAAATTCTACGCGGTGCGGACTATCTACAGGCGAAGACTATAGAAGGTTTTGTTTTTCTAGTTCATTCAATACGACGAGACGTGGCGGTTTTTGTGAAAGCAAAGGTGCGTTAATAACAATTCATGCATGATGCCCGCTTCTTTGTGAGCTAATAAAGGGGGCATCCGTCAAGGTGTGCTATCTACGACAGGTTGTGACGTGCGGACAGCGCACCAAGTGAAGACTACCTAAAGAAAACCTCTTCTTCAACCGAAATTCGTGAACTATGCACCGGACGCGGACTATGGTCCGCAAATTGCGGTATTATATTCCTTCAGCAAATGCAACCCTCGAATGCAAACTCAGCTCTATCTAAGCTTCTCAGTGGCAGCTTAGCTCGCACATGAATCCGCGCACTCAATTTATTCCGTTTCTAACTCCCTATTTCTGGGAGCCATCTCTGTTGGCTATGCTCATGGCATACACTGCAAAGTATAATCATCTCTATTTTCTATTTTGTTTACTGAGGATGCCCAATGATGTATTCTCTTACAATATTGATTCTATGCAATTCCGCCTGGAACCCATTGGCATGTTTGTTTGTGCATCAGCAAACAAACTGACTGGGGCCATATCGGTTAGCTCTAAGCCTCCGATCCACTTCCGGCCTAATAACTTTTTTAAAATTTTCAACTTTTTTTTTTACTTAAGGTATGTTATAATACTGGCAACGCTATAACTTGTGAGCAAGTTTATTTCGAAACTAGGTCGTAGACCGGATCTCAAAACAGCACGAGAAGTGCGTTCTATAGTTTAAGACCGGAAGCGTTTATGGGCTATTTTCACCAGCGGGGAAAAAGACGGGAGTGGAGCGTGGCAAATCGTAAACGCTGACATCGGTAATCCCGAGAGAATTAACCAAAAAAATATGGCAACATAAGACAGCACAAAGAACACAGACAAAATGTTTGGTTTGTCTGTTTTGTCGTGAGGCGTTCAAGTTGTTTAATGGCTTGTCAATTTTACTCCTTTCTAGCACGCACGACGCCGGTGTTTTCTCAAGAAATATAGCTAAAGAAGACTAGCTACTGAACTTGCAACCGACATTTTGCGGCTTCTTTACTTCATAAAGGATAATCGGTAATCTATGCTCCGGGACCGCCTACGTAATTATGCTTGCCTCTCCGAGGAGATCGATATACACGAGAAACTGGCATGACCATCTCCTTTAAATTTATTATGGGAACTTTTTCTTTTTCTTACGCAAGCGCCACTACGTTTATCCTTACACGTGAAAGAGAGAATAAGAATGAAACAATGAAATTTCTACGT
Organism: Ixodes ricinus; assembly: GCA_037355805.1. NCBI lineage: Eukaryota > Metazoa > Arthropoda > Arachnida > Ixodida > Ixodidae > Ixodes > Ixodes ricinus. Next base: position 2,226 of record JAZHYW010062543.1, on the reverse strand, counting down.
CGCACAGACGCTTAAAAACGTTTATTGTAGCGCAGCTACTATTCGCGTCTTATTTTGAAGTATAGACGTCAAATGACTCGTAAAAAAAATTAGCAGGGGTACGTTTTCATTCTTGAGGGGCAGTATAACCTTATTAGTGCGCATTCCCCCTCGAAAAACTGACTGGTTTACTCAAAACTCGCATTGCAAACGCAAAACGGCATAAAACGACGTTTTGAGACGGCGATTCAACGGTTACGACTCAATGTAGCATGCGATAAAAAAAGCTTCAGAGAAATTGTTATGCTGTAAAGTACCAAACAAAAATAATTAATCGAAGAGCTGTTGTGGTTTGTTGGTCACCTTGTTTACCACAAAGTGTTGCCAACTGGTACCAAAGATCAACCGCCTGTGTGACTCCGAGACTAAACGCAGGCCTTCGAATGTCCAGACTGGCCGGTAAGAAACCTGACCGAGGTGCCCACAATCTGACGTAGGGTTATCGCCTAGAAGGCACCGTGTAACGGAAATTTCGGTTGCTCGTCGAAAACTCCCCAGGTGGTCGAAATGATTAATCCTCAGTCCTCCACTGTGACGTGCCAGATACCCTTCGCTGGCTTGGCCCGTAAAACACCAAATGTTACTTTCGGTACTCAATACGGTGTGTGTGGGCGAGAGGTATTGAGGGAGAACGCTCGGGCAACACCTGCTAGGGGGCCATAGTGGCTAGGTGGCGCAAGTTGCCACCCGTTATAGAGGGTACAGCTATTAGCATCTATCCATGCGTGCTGAATTTTTTTTTTTAAATTTTATCTACAGAGAGTTAGCGTGGGAGACTGTTTGTAGCGATGGTGAGACGGGATCTACCGGACATTTCAATTAAACCGTTTTTTTTTTTTTGTTAAGAGAGCCAGACAGACGCGCTGCTAGCAATTTAGGTCTCCGCGAACTTCCGGTCAAATGAAAATACGACCATTCACCACAATGGCACTGCTCCTTGTTGCGTTCATAAAATATATTATGACCAGTTCTACAGGTGGTTAGTTAAAAGACCAGTTAGCGAGAGATTTGTTGGAAATGTTTTAGTATTCCTATAAGACGACCGATCCCCTCTTGTATACGTTGAATAGCATATAACACAAAGACCCCGCTAAATTCGCGAAATCATGATTTTCATAGAACTTCATCGTTCCAAAAACCTTGACATCAACAGGCTCGGAAGGCCTGCTGAAACGGAGCGACTAGGAGCCTCTCGGGTCTAATCTTCTTGACGTTACACTGAAAAAAAAAAAAAGAACGAATCGATTACAATTACAATTATTCTTGATCAAAAAGTTTTATTTTTATTTTTATTAGTTCATTACTTGAGAAAAAATAATTAACCGTTACTTGCAAAAGTAAGCGTTAACCTTTCGATTGCTTCAGATCTGCAAAAAGCCGGATATTTTTGCCGGCTGGAAACGGGCCTTTGGCACCACTCTTTACTAGATTTACTGCCTGTCATTCCTTATCGGAATGGCAGGTAGTAAGGACGTGTGCTGCAAGTGCTCCTCCCCGTTTTTCGGACGGTAGCAGCTCCCTGTGCGTAGTGGTACATGCAAGCTGCGCTTTCACTGCTAGTACCTCAACATGTGAGGGGACGATTACAACTTCTCTATGTCTATCAGTGTGAGCACTTACAAGTGTGGCTCGTGTACGAAGCGGCGCAACCCAGACAATGTCGGGTTCGGCGATTATGCGCCAACCGAGGTTTCGGATCGTGTTGCCTGTGACAGCAAAGATTATGAAGAATCGAACGCTACTCCGAAGCATTGCGCTTGCGGACTTGACGGGCTTAAAATGTCGCTTGCCTCGAAAGCGGGCCAACTTGTCAGTACAATTCGTGCTCTATGAGATGACAACGCTGCCATTCGTTGCGATCTTCAAAAGCTGAGCCTTGAACTGTCGGTTCTGCCATGGGCTCCACCTGATGGCTCCAGTACAACTGAGGCTACTGCCAGTGGGACCACCTATACGTTGAGGTGGTGCATACCGCAGTTTCTCCGATTTCTCGTCCTAATATGAAGGGCCAGGCTGTCGCGTCGGGTCCCACCGGGCACCGCCTAAACGTAGCCGGACCCCCATTTCTTGCCGCGTTAAGCTCGAGTACAGCCCGAAATGCGGGAGCAGTGAATCAACCGGGTGACGGGTACAAGATTGTCAATTACCGCAAGTGCCTTCCGCCAACTGGAGTGGGCGCGCAAGAAC
>JAZHYW010062542.1:0-13121 GCA_037355805.1 Ixodes ricinus | reverse complement strand
GCCCGGTTTTTCCCAAACCTGCTAAACGTGCTGTGTTTGTCTTGCTGCTTCATTCGTCTATTACGTGCCAGGACCCAAGTGAACTTGTTTCGTTTAGATTGGAGGTAGGCTCATATCCTTATAAGAAGCTTTGCAGGAAATATGATGCGTATGCTTCATTCCACGTAAGCACCACCGTTGATAACTTTAGTCTCATTGACGATGCTTGTGCCTGGCCTGAAGGATGATTGTTTAGGCCTTTTTGGAGCTCTTTGCTCGAGTCATCAGCTTCTGAGACACCAGATAACGTACCACAATGAGTAATACACAAATCGACAATCAGAACGTACCTGGATTGAGGACAAAGCCGGACGTCTTTTTTGCATTGGTTTTGGCCTCGAATTTTGATATTCTATACACCACTCCAAAGTTAGCTAACCGGTTCTATCTCTTGTTTCGTGTATTTTACCAGCGATTATGAGGTTTTCAGGCGTGACAGTGAATCAACAGCTTCCTCCTTAAGCCTAGGAGCGGGAGTACCTACTGCGGCACACAAAACGTTTTTGCTTTGGGCGGTCTGACCTTGAAGTCAATGAGCACTTTCGGACCGAAGTTAGAGTAACAAATGGCCGCAATCCACTTACCGGTTACCGGGAACTATTACTTTCCGCCTCGGTGTGCCTCTACCACGCTCGGCCATACTTTGAGGCATATTTCTAATCCTGTAAATTTTTAGTTTACGAGTTTTTATTTTTGAATACTTTAATTTACCTGCCTTAACTGGGATTTAAACATGTACAGTAGGGATATGAGTGTTGGATAGGAGCAGGAATTACTTGATTTTGTACATTTTAACGGTCTTCATCAAATTAGCCGTGCTATATGTGATGCCGAAAATGTCCTTGATATCTGCATGACTAACCCGAGAGAGGCTTCGGAGGGCGTTGTTGCATACCGAGTCGTTCCGGTGGACACGGGGCACCGCACCTTGTTCAGGAATGGTGTCCTTTCAATTCATCATCAGCTCGTATACGCACACTCCGGTGTTTGAGTGTGCTCGTGGTGACTACTTCGGATTGTACACGCATTTGAAGGGTATCGACTGGGATCTTATTCATAAAAGTGCTGATGTGGACAGTGCCACCTCTCGGCTGAGAGATATTGTAAAGTCTGCCGTGGCAACGCTTATCGACACAGCGTATATGTGCAGTTCCTCTCTCGTGATATCCGGCGGGCGCTGACTTGAAATCGCGTTATCACAAACGAAATGAATCAGCTGGCTTGGATAAGTGGCACTTCGTGTTTAAATAGCATCGCTCTATGGGAAAGTTATTGATGGAAATAAATCAACGCTAATTGCATGGCTCCATTGAGTCTGATCTTAAGCGTTGTCCCGGCCGACTGAAGGAATATGTCAAATACAGGAGGGCATGCAGTAAATCGGATGGTATAATTTGATGACTCAGGCAGGCCACGTCTCTGATTCTTTGGATATCTGTAATTTATTCGCTAAACACTTTTCATCTGTAGTAAACCCTAATGTCCACCTGTCAAACAACGCTGCTCCTTGTCTTCAAAATTCCTACCTTATGTCGACTCCTGTATTGATGATTGGTGATGTAGTCTCGGCCATAAGAAACCTTGCACCGGAAAAGTCTAGTGGAGGTGACGGGATCCCCTCATCTATCGTGGAAGGCTGCTCCGAAATCTTGGCTCCTGTCAGGAAAAACATTTTTAACTTGTCTTTATAAACAAGTACCTGCCCTTCGGCGTGGAAAATGCTGGCATTGTGTCAGTGCACAAATCTGGAAGCTCAATGTGTGTCGACATGTACAGACCTATAACATTGCTTTCTGCTTTTCTTAAGGCTTTTGTAAAAGCGATTTTTAAGACTGTGAGTTTTTATTTTATTTTTTCTCAAATAAAATGATTTCTGTCGTGGACGAAGTGTTCAGACAAACCTTGTAGCGTTTTGGAGTTTGCAAAGCCCATAGTTGGGTCTAGGGGCCAGGCAGATGTAATTTATTGTACTATTCGACGGAGCTTGACCCTGTGAACCATACATTATTGTTGCTGAAGCTGTTTAATGTGGGTCTTGCATCAGGTTTCTGCGGCTGGTTTACCTGCTATCTTGAGTGCTCAAATGCGATGTCTTTTTTGGGATGCAAATTACTCTCTTTTGTGGTGAACTCCGGAGCACCACAGGGGTCGAATCTTGAACCTTTGCGTTTTGATATTCTTGTAATTTATTGTATTATCCGCACGCCGTATCTTGTGAAGTGTTGCAAAACGACATTGATGCCATTCCTCTGTGGTGTTCTACAAACTCGCTGCTTCTAGACCTCGCAGAAACTAAGATTGTATCATTCTCCTATGATGCGAATTTTATTGTTCATTCCTATAGGTCAGACGGCGCTAATATTTTTAGATGTTCTGTTGTTCGTGGGCTTGGAGTATTAGAGCAATCTATATGTAACCTGGATGATAACATATCCCTACAAGCTGACCTTAACCTAATAGCCGACTGGTGTAAAAGGTGGAAAATGAAAAGAAACTTCTAAACGCGACTCGTTTGCTTCACGCGTGCTCATAGACCTCTTTCTTTTACTTACACGATGTGCAGCCAGGTATTCACCAGGGTTGTAAAAGTTACTTCAAAAATGTACCTAAGATACAGTTACAGTTACTCATACGAAAAGGTACCTAGGTACTCGATTAAAATGTACCTAGGTACAGGTACAGTTACTTCAAAGATACTTTATTTATTTTTCCCAAATTTGTCATAATATATTGGAAGTAAAGCTTTTATACTAAGGATACACACAAAAACGAATTCGATAAATGTGCTTTGTTTGTATCAATGCGAGAAATAAGGAAAACCGCATTCACATCAGACGCTGCTGACGTCGACGGGTCCAGGCAGCAACTCCTAGACAGCTTTAAAGCCTGCGCGTCACGTCACATGACGTCACGTCCGGGAGGCCGGCACGGGCGCTGATTGGATGCGAGTGCCGCGTCAGCGTTCGCGTGGGACTAGGATAGGAAACGAGCCCCACGCGAACGCTGACGCGGCACTCGCATCAATCAGCGCCCGTGCCGGCCTCCGGACGTGACGTCATTAGTGACGTGACGCGCAAGCTTTGCTGTCAGGAGAGTGCTGGCCCAGGAGACGTCGGCCGCATGAAGAAACGCATGAGTCGAGTGCATATGCACCTAACCTTCGCGACAACAAACCAAAGGCTTCAAAGATCTTTTTTTTTTTTCGTTAGTTAAAAGAAAAATAAGCTTTTTCTTTTTTTGGACCTTTTTCAGTTTTGATAACTGCAAAACTTGAGTCCGACTTATTTAGTGGAAACTGTATTAGATACGGGATGTTACACTGCTTTACAATTGTAATTATACTTTATTTTCAATTATATTTCATATTGTATTTATGGCAGAAGAGAGCCACCACCAGGACAGGATACAGGCAACAGAAACTGCGCACATCTTTCAAGTTATCTCCTTCCTTGTATAGCTGTCAGAGGAGCTTCAAACACGCCGTGAAGTCGATTTCGGTTTGAGATGAAGGAAGCATGTCGCTATTTTCTCTAAACGGAGTTCCGAAGCGATTCGATAAATTGGGGTCGCTAGAACGGCATCGCTAATCCATCGTTAGCTCAAATGAACACCGCCATTCGCTAAAGTGTCGTTCGATGAAACATCATGGGCGGGCTTCGTTCGCTAAAACGTCGTTCGATCAAGTCAGTGCCTCCCAGGTCGTACCCAACTCAACGTTAATCACGGCACATGGTAGTGTCCTAATACTTCAAGATTTATAGTTTCTACCAGTTTCACGAAGTGAATAGAAAAGTACCTGTAAAAAGTAACTTGACTTAGTTACAAGTTACTGGAAAATGTACATAAGATACAGATACCGAGACATGAAAGTACCTAGGTTTGTACCTCAGGTACAACAAAAGTACCTTAGATACAGATTTCCAGTTACTTTTACCTAGGTACTTTACAACCCTTACTTATCAACCTCTTGTAAGTCACCAAGTCACTCCATCTTACAAGTCTGTCTTGGCGTTGACAGTTATGTACGACCGACTCTCTCTCATGGAACACGCATATTAATCACACATCCTGTCTACCACTAACCGCTCTCTTGGCTATCTTCGACCGGAATCTAAATCTAGCACCATCATCGGTCAAGACAACTAGCATAAACGACAAAAGTCTCAAACACAGCTTCTCTGAAGAAGCTGTGTTTGAACTTTGATTGCCGTTTTTTTTATTTTGCCGTGTCTCCACGTAGTCTCACCAGCTCGCCTGCACTTTTACCTTTTCTAGCATACACTACACTTAAAAGTAAACATTTCGGCGGAACTCCGCCTGGTTACATAAGTAATAAGAAAGGGTGCCTAGTAGACTCTAACCAATTTCTTCAATGTGCCTGACGTTTCGAAGCCGGCTCGGCTCCTTGTTCACGGGTGACTGTATGTGGGCCCAAAGGTTAGCAAGCTGTCGTTGTTTTCTTCTTCTTCTCGCAGTATTATTTTCTTCTTCTGTTTTTGCGTGTGGCGCATCGTAGCCCGTGTATATAGCTGCATGGCAGCGTTCCGGTGGATCGGTTCAGATTGTTGTTCGTATTTTGTTTATGCCAAGATTCCAAAGAGCCGCTTTCTCCAATTTCTTTCTCTGTCGAGGATGGAACTGCTGTCAAAAGCGATTTCGTGGCCGGAAAAAACAACTACCCCAGAAGATTCGTCAACAAGATGTACAAGAAACTTCATCAGCCTCCTAAATCCAAGAACAAAAACACCTCCAGCCGCATGTGAGTTCCGTAACTTCATGGCACAAGCGAGGTCCTAGCCCACGCTCTGAGACCTTACGGCATCGCAGTTACACATAGGCCTGTCTCAACCATAAGCTAGAGTGCCTTCATACACACACGCGCTTTTGCTTGAGTGGTGGACGTCTCAGCCATTTTTCCGCCCAATCGCTTTTTTATGCATTTTGAAGTGCGCGCAATCCGGTGTCACTCAGCTCGAGCGCGTAGCTTTGGCTCATGCATAGACGGCATTTTACCGCCTAAGTCACGCACCGAGTGCGCCAGAGCGTCACGCGCTGGCATATTCAGGGCAACAATGGATGTCTTCACCCTGAGACAGACAGACATGTAGGCACCCTATTCTAGGCCATTTTCTTCCTCTTCCAAAGGATCGTACCCCAAAAAAGAAAAAGCTCGAGGCCTGATTTACCGAATTCCTTGCGCTGAACGCGACGCCTCGTGTGTGGGGAACGAAGAACTTTCTCGAACGTCTGCGCAGACATAAGTACGACGTGAAGAAGGAAGACACCCATGGCAACTCTCTAGCGGAACATGCTCAGAAGACCGGCCACGTCATCGCCTTTGACAGCAGTTCCATCCTCGACAGAGAAAGAAATTGGAGAAAGCGGCTCTTATTAGAATCTTGGCATATACAAAATACGAACAACAATCTGAACCGATCCACCGGAACGCTGTCAAGCAGCTATATACACGGGCTACGATGCTCCACACGCAAAAACAGAAGAAGAAAATAATACTGCGAGAAAGAAGAAGAAAACCACGACAGCCCACAAACAGTCACCCGTGAACAAGGAGCCGAGCCGGCTTCGGAACGTCGGGCACATTGCAGAAATTGGTTAGAGTCTACTAAGTACCCTTTCATACACTACACTCGTAAGATCACAACTTGAATACGCGTCATCCATCTGGTCCCCTTGGCAACATTCATTTATCACAAACATAGAGGCACTTCAAAATCGCGCAATCAGATTCATATTTTTGGATTACTCAGGAAGCACCAGCATTGCGTCGTTACAAATAAAACCTAACCTTGATCTGCTATCGTCCAGAAGGACATTATCACGCCTGTCTCTTTTTCACAAGGTTTACTAGCAAGACCATGACATCAGATCTTCATTATTACTCCCACCCACTCGCATGTTTTCTCGCATTGATAACGTCTGTGGGTTCAATTTTCGCTTCATCAGTCTCGTTTCTTAATTCCACCTTGGCATTAACAATAACAGACTGGAATATCCTGCATAACGATAGCATGACCCACACAGATCATAACACACTAATTTTGAAATTAACTCCCCATTCGCCGTTCTACTACTAGCAAAATTGATTTGTGTTTTTAGAAATCATTTATTTGTGTAATATTTCCTGTTTCACTTTTTTTCTAAAGGCGTTTGAGTGTTTATTCTTCCTGTTTTTCCTGCAAGGAAATAAAATTTTCTGATTCCTCCTATATCTGTGAAACTTCAGTATTTTCAGTTCACTGGTTAGGTGGAAAAGCAAATAAAATGTACTACAATCGCAAGTGTACGTGATATGGTAACCTGAAATTCGTGATCAACGGGTGAGTATGTATAACCATCGTATTAAAACGGAAAAAAATATACACGCTTCATACGATAAAGTTCACACTCAACTTCGGTGACCTGCTTTGGAACTTCATTGCTCAAAATAAAATTAGTCGATCGTACATAATACATCAAATGAATGGAATGCCAAGGCTGGAGCGCGCAGGGGCATATGAGACGCGAACACCATATAGTACTCAGCTCTCCGGTGACGTCAGAAACCACGGCAACAAGCCGTTGGCGACGGTGTAGTGCTTCTGGACAAAAACCTGTCAGGGCCAATGTAATCACAGAGGAAACGTCTCAGAAGCCCAGTTATCGAAGCAGGCCCGAAGCGGAAGCGAGCGTTACTGTCAGCGGCGTCCACCAAAACGCGCCGCCGACTTGTCCCGTGCCGGCACGTCCTTCTCCGGAGGCTCATCGCAGGCCGCACAAGCCCAAAATCAAAGTGAAAGGGAAACACAATGTGTATGTGAGCAAGAGGGGAGAGGGGGACGTCCAAAAGAACAGACGCCGGGCACACAATGAGCGGCACCGCTTCGGAAATATCTGGGTCAGGCGGCGGAGACGGGGCTGCGACGCTGACCCCCAGCCAGCGTCTTCCCACTGCCCCTCGAGACTCTGCCGAGAAAGGGCGAGACTGGGCCGCGGCAGGGAGACACCACTCGAACTCTCTCGCAGGCACGCTCACACACGCCACACACGCGTACCCTCTTGGACAAACACGTATCCGCGAGCGAAAGGAAGCAGCGGAGAAAGTGTGCAGCAGTACACGTCTTGGAAACTCGCAGCTGTCCGCTCTTCTTCCTGGCTCCTTGTCTCAACGCGCGGTACTGAAGCGCAGGTCTTTCGGATGTCCATTACAGAGAGGACCAGGTTTCCTTTTCGGGGCTCCCCAGCAATAGCGTTCGCTCTGTCAAGCTTGCCTTCTTGTTGTTGTTGTTGCTTTCTGGTCGATGTTTAGTGTTACTGCGATGGGCGTTTTGGATGCCTGCGCAGGGTGCTTCTTTTCCTTCCGTGGATGACTCGGTAACCCTGTGGGTGTTGGAGGGAAAAAAGGCGAACTGAGCGCTCTGTGCGATGCAGGCGAGGGTTCGACTATAGTCGAGACGGAACGTGCCGGGATGTGTACTTTGCTGGCTTTGTGTGTCTGTGTATATGTGTGTTTGTATTGATTTTGTGGCATCAGAAGAACGGGCGCTCCAGCGTTGTTGCAAATAAGGCGTTGATACATCTCTTGATCATGGGAGTTTTGTGTCACGGTGGACGCTGCTTGGCTTTGAAGTGAATATTTGTTTGCATTTTTCCGGTCTGGTCTTTCATGCGTTCGAGCTATCTGTCAATCGTAATAGTGGGTTCCTCGTGTTATTTCGCACACAAACTGGCAACAAGGCGTGACTATCGGGAGCGCGCAATGGAAGAAAATGAAGAGTAGGCAATTTCATATTTATAGACTTCGACCAAAATTGTCGAATAAATTTCTCCGTTGTTCGTTCTCCCGTGAACGTTTTACCCCCTATGTTATACACACCTTCCGCTTAGCTCATACGCCACCAATGGCCGGTATAATGATACAAATTTCGCGAAAATCTGAGCACAGTTACCACCTGCCGCAACGACCAAAGTCGCCGGTAGACTTTCAAAAGATGCCTTCCGAGCACAAAGAAATGTCCTATCACATGACTTCAATAAGTTATACACCCTCCATTTCGAATAGTTGAAAACCACAAATACGAGCGTAATGGGTCCCACAAAGATTGCCACAATGAACCAAAAGAGCCCGTTCGAAAGCCACCGGTCAACACCAACTACGGCATCCCCCCACCTCCGATAGGCGTGTCCTCAAAACGGAACAAAAAAACAGCAAGTTAAGTCCTTACGCATCCTACGTTCCGCCTGCGACCGTAACGACGACACGCTTCACTCGTTGTCTGCGTATCCGCCGCAGCCGCGCCTCTATACTTTCCGCCAAACTAATGAAGACACTTTTTCCCTCCATGGTCACGAGCGCACGAGTCCACTTCGTTATTAAAACAACGGGCCCCATCCGCGTACCTCGTAAACGAAGCATAACCCGGGGTCGCTGGCTTCGTTTGCTCGCCCGGTTGTAAAGCGAGGGGCCCTTCGGCGGGGACTTCCGCGGCTCTTGTTCCTTATACTCCGCCTCACCTTACGATTGACCACAGAGGACGCCACCAGCCATCCCAGCCAATCCAATGCTGTACTAGTGTCAGGTGACCTTCTGCAAGGGCACTGCAATGCCCTGGGCCGCGTAATCACGTGACTCGTTTTCAGAGCGCTGTATTGGCTGGGATGGCTCGAGGTGTTCACTGCGGTCAGTCTCAAGCTGAAACGGACTGGAGACAATTGCTTTCCGATAAAGAGCGCCCCGCTGTCCTGGACTCGTGGGGCCATGCACGCTTTCGTCGGGGTTCACGCTCATCTTTTTTTATAATGGGCCATCGGAACTCCGCGCGCCGACCTCGTAATGGATAATTTGTTCAGGCTCAATTTCTCAGTTCTCCTCCTCTTCTTTTTTTGCTGGGCCTCTCCGGTTCTTGGTTTCGGTTGTGGTGCCTGGTAGTAGCCGAAGTCGGCCTTGAAGGTGTGCGGGCTCCTGCTAAGGGACGGATGATTGCGGAGGAGAATGGAAGGCAGTGGGTCTACGCGAAAGTGGTTTTGGAATGCGAAAATGTATATGATGCCCTCATGTTGTATCGTCTTCGACGCGCGTAATTTTATGGAGGTAGAATTGCGAATAATCGATAAAGTCGGACTTCGAGTAGGATGCGGTAATTTCTAGGCCGTACTCGTCTATTCTGTAATGGTTCGAATTGTTTGTTATGGAGTCGCGCATTTATAAACTGCTTGCAGAGAGCTCACGACTGACGGAGTGGACAGCAAAGCAGTCTCAAAACGTGGTTTGAATCAATTGAATTTCCATAGCATGCTTTAGTACCTTTTTTCATCCACACTTTTAAGTGTTTTACTTCTACATGGACTTGTTTGGTCGTCAATTTTTACGCAGTTTTTGTTTTGTCGGCCATTAGGTGCCAGCCTATCCTAGAGTGAGAGTATGATCCATTCCAAGTTGAACCGTGCCGGTTTACTGAACTGTGAAATAACATAAAAAAGATTAAAGGAGAAAGCTATAAAGATGCAGATATAACAAAAAGACAAAGCATAAAAATAAACGCGTTTGGCACAGAATAATTATCTCCTATATCTTTTGTCATTTGAAGACCAAATAATGGTCACTAAATTGTTTGTTTCGGTTAAGACTGCTGACATGGAAAATCTGTTTTCACTAAAAAGTAAATTCGCCATTCGATTAGCTTTTTTTCCATTTCCCGCAATTCTCGTACCCGCCAATCAATCTATTCATACCAAATGTCCATGAAAAGAAAGCACTCGTTGCGCAGCCATTGCGCCATCGTATTATTGCAGGTACGCCGGGCCCCGTTCGTCGCTAACCGGGCATTTTCTCGTCCCGATGCAAAGGCCGATGGCAGGTTTCGAGACTCACCCCTCAAACACATATCTCCCCCCGTGTGAACACCACTGGGTGTCGTATCACACGATCTCACCTTCCTTCGCCACTTCTCTCCCCATAGCGTTCTCCTACACGCGTGTCCACCATGTAACCGAACGGAATTGTCCATAGACCGTGTCCTTGTGCAACCCATCCAGTGGGTCGTCCGCCGTCGCAATTAACACGACGCGCCAAGTCGATAGATCGCGTCGAATGGAACGCAGATGAAAAGAATATCGCGGAGGAGAGACTCCCCTGCCGGCACCTCCATGGCGGGACTCGTCAGCTTCAATAAGTCCCTGGGAGAGCCGTCCTCTCCACAGAGCAGGGACACAATGGACCAAGCAAGAGTGGAGCCCCGCTCGTCCGTAATTCGACGCTGCCTCCTTCGGTTGTCCTCTGCAGGCGCGAGTCCTTGAGTCACAACGGCAATTTACAGCGTTAATGGCGGCGGCCAGCCGCCACACGGACCACGGTATACGGGTGCCGTCTAGAGAGCCTAGATATAAGAGAGGAAGCAACTAAAACCATGAAGCGCGTTTGCAGTTTGATGGCGGACGCCTCCTGCTGCGCCGATTGGTCCCAAGGGCGCATGCGCTGCGTTTTCCCCTGGCGAGCGAGAGGGTAGGCGGGGAGGTAGAGGCGCTTGCAGACGACCACCGCTTTCGTCAACTCCTCGCAGCCCGCATTGCAAACCCATAAACCATCGAGCAGTTGGAAGCACGCTGTAATCAGGGCACACCATAGTGTTGTCCCGTCCTGGTATGCGGCTGTGCGTCCGTGCTCAGAAAAAAGGGGGAGTTCGTTTAGTTGGGACGCGGGATGATGGCTGGGAGACGAATTAGAGTGCGGGATAGAGTAAAAGCTATCCAACGTTGAGAGAGCAGGAAGAGAAAAGTGCACGTGGTTGTCGGTGCCTACGGTCTTCTCGCTATCGTTTTCTTTCCGGTCGGTGGCCGCACGGTATCGCTTCATTCATTCATAGGAGCGTTTCTTTTGTTTGGATTTCAGAAAGATGTCTGTCATTGTGTCCACTCCAGCGATGCACGTTCGTTTACCTGGTTTCGGGTGTGAAGGGTGCGCTGAAAACAAAAACAGAATGGAGTTGGAAGGGCTTTCGCGTTTCATGAAACAATGGATGGACTATGATGGCGTCTTTCTGAAATTAAATGGCAGTGTTCGCTACCAGCAGTGGCGTTCTGTTCCTTCTTTTGTTAGCCGCTTTACATACAACCTCATCATCCTCATGCATCGTGAGAAACACATTGAATCAGCGAAAATTGGCGAACATAGAAAGATAACGATTGCAGAGAAAGCGTCCAATGTAAGAATCAGAATTTTCCTTGTGTTCATTGTCAGGTCCTCTTCCTGTTTGCCGAAGAAAAAGATCCTTTATAAGTCGACCGTCACGTGAGTTTGATCATCGCAAATAAACGAAAACGGAAAAAAAGAAAAAAGAAAGAAAAGGTAATGTAGCACAATATTTGTCGTTTGTTCTTGTATGAATGTTGCCTACTTCATCTCAGGATTGTAACATCTACCTTCCGGGAATTGTAGCACTATTATGCACAGGCTATGACACTTAGTTGGCATCAGTGATAGAAGGCTAATATTTTTACTTTCTAAGCATTACTAACTGCTATTCGTTATTGCTCCATTCGAATGGTTTGTATCAATCATTAAAGAATCGTAATAAGGGCATGCGGGTGTGGGCTGGAAGTCTGCAGCTTCTAAATGAGAACCATCAAAGTAGCCCACATGACCTGTCATAAATCAATCTTCGCCTATAAAAGAACAAAAACGCGTTTAGGTGTTTTCTGGTAATTACTGCCGAGTTATCGAAAGCTTAATTGAAAATCATTCATATGGTAGCGATATCTGTCAGGAGATTATCATAAGTAACGCAGAAAAACAATTGACGAGTTTCATATCTACGCGATCACAATGAAGACAAAATCTTCTAAAAGAGTTAGTATCTAACACCCTTTTTAAGGACGTGTCCTAGTCATAATAGCGAGTGTATAATGCAAAAACGAGTAAAAATGCACCGTATCTAATCTGCACTATGCTGGATAAATGTAATCTTTTATTTTAATTTGCCCTCTTTTTACTTAGAGCTGTTCTTTCGTTAGTGTTTACTATGTGTTGTGTCACTTGTGTGTTTCTTTTTGCTTGATCATACCGTACATGATTTGTTTTTTTCTCTTTTTACGCAGGGAATTTGAAAAACTCTTTTATACCGTATTAGGTATTGTGAATATAGGATGCACCAGCTTAAAATAAAACCCTGTAGTCTCCCATATCGTGGGGTAGTGTGCACTCAATATGTTTGTGTCCCAGAGTCCCATTTTCAAAACCTCCCTCATTATATAACCAATAAGGCACGCTGCAGACAATCCTCCCATTAACGGGCGACTAGGTAAAAGTGGTCAGCATCTCACATTTGTAAAATGCATCCTGCTTTTTTACCTACTCTTTTCTTCTTTCCCGAAAACATGCAAAGTGCGATCCCCAGTTGATACGCCAGGGCAATACTTCATTAGAAAACAAGGCCTTGGCGCTCAAATGCCTACGTCCCCCACGGAGGCCAGTCAACAGCTTCCAGATAAGTGGCTCTAGTGCCATCGAAGTTTTTACGTCAAATATGAAATTCCAGAGAGCGGGGAACAAGTGAAACACGAGTGTTGTGTCGGCCTTCTGCAAGGACTCATGTACTTATTACACCCTAAGAAGAGGGTGTCATCTTACACCCTTTTGCCCCATATAATGACACCCCAAAACTTTCGTTCGACGTACAGCGCCCTAGAAGTCGAACAGGGTGTTATGAAGTGTTATTTTATTTATTTCATATTTATCCAATACCTGCAGCGTTTTCCGCCATTACAGCGGTGGGATACTCATAACACACACACACACAAAAACATTAAAAAAATTATTTTCAGCAGCCATCGGCGAAGCACTAAGTAGGTACGATAAAATTCATCACACATCGCGACATGCGAAGCATCTCAACACACTTCGGGACATTCAAAGCATTCCTAATATTTATGACATATAAAACAAATGAAATGATACACCCAACCCTATCCCTCGGAGTACAACCTGGTCTGCAGTTCCTATGCCTAAATATAATTAGAATCTACCATGCTAGTAAGACTTCTGGCCTGGTATTTCTTTTTTACGCAATAATATCAGTCAAATGAAAAAA
>JAZHYW010062541.1:0-38242 GCA_037355805.1 Ixodes ricinus | reverse complement strand
CTTCCGTTCGGTTACACATTATTGCTGAAAATATGCTCGCAAGAAAAATGGAGGAGTACATTCTAGTATTCTTCAAAAACTTGGAGTTTATGCAGTATATACCACATGAGGAGGATAGTTTAAGGGAATCGATTATGTTCACAATGCCTTCAGGACTAATTGATATAGGGTACATGGGGGAGGTAGTCATTGGACATGTATGTTTGATCATTACTTATAGGGAGGTCAGAAAAACAGCTGACAAAAATAGCATTGAGTTCATTGGCACACTCTACACGAGAAATAGGGCTACCATCATCGGTTCTGAGCTCTACAACTGTATTACTTTTCTCTTTCGTGGTGTTCCAGAACTGGCGGGGGTTATTAATTAGTTCATGTGATGGTAATGCACAATTAAAGTAGGTACTTTTCGCACTACACACAGCTGACATGTACAAATCAGCAGAGACATGATACGCGTACTAACGCTGAGCTGCTGTGGGATCACGCTTAGCGGCACGGGAAAAAACGCTTTTCTTGTTCCTAAGTCCCCCGATTGTTCTTGTAAACCATTGTGCATTTGAGTTCGAGTAAATTCTTTTGAGTGGGATGTGCGACTCAAGGAGCTCATTTACTTTTGATTTTAATATATTCCAATTTTCGTTAACAGAACGCCGAAAAAACCACTTAAAAAAGTGTATAAAAACAATGCCAATTCACTAATAATAGCATTGAAATCTGCTTTACTATAATCCCGAATTGTTTTAATAGTATTGAAGTAGCTTGCAAAGGTATATTTAAATCAGTATGTAGCAAGCAGTGGTCGCTCAAACCAGGCAGGTACAATATAGATGATACTATGTCTGGCCATGTCGTCAACACAAGATCTAAAACATTTGCGGAGGTAGAAGTAATTCGTGTAAGTTGATCAACTAATTGTGAAAGATTGAACTCAGAACATAAATTAATGAAGTCGTTCCCTTCTGATGAAAAAGGGTGTACAGTAGGCGGCGTAGTAGACCACAAAATGCTAGGAAAATTGAAATCACGGAGGAGAGCAATTTGTGACGTAGGAAACCGACTAACGATTGCATTAACCGAATCATTCAAATGTTCACAAAAGGAAGACGAAGCGTTGGGTGGCCGATAGCAGACACCCAAAATTAATTGCTTGTAGTTTACAGTTACACTGACCCAAAGCATTTCTAAGTCAGTTAAAACATCGACAACGTTTGAGACTATACCATCGGCCACAGCAATAAGAACTCCACCACCCGTTCTTTCAGCTCGATCCTGCCGATATACGTTAAATTTCTTACCGCACGTAAATATTTCACTGCTCCAAACTTTACTAGACAGCCATGTTTCAGTTAACACAATTATTTTGCAATCAGAGACTCAATAATTGAACTAAGATCATCCCGGCAACGCATGACGCTTATCACGGGAACGCAGAAGACAATACGTGCACTAATGAACGATTTTGAGGTTGTAATCTCGGAAAGATATCTGTCCTATTTTTAAAACCCTTTAGCTGCTGCTAAACGTCCATTGCGTATTCTCAGTTCGCTATGACGTCAAACATTCCGAGCGCGAGCCTAGCTTTAAAAAAAAACGTAAATGTATGTGCTTTATCAGCCCATGTAATGTAGAAAAGAGAAGATGTGTGAGCGCATGTGCGTGTGTCTTAAAAAAGAGCAAGCTTATGTACGTAGAGAAAGAAGACAACGTGTGAGCTAGTGTGCGTGTGTGTGTGTTTGTGTGTGCGTATACGCGCGTGCGTACGTTGTGCGCGTGTGTGTAAGATTGTATACATGTGAGTGCGTGTGTGCGTGAGAGAGTGGACATCAGTGTGTGGCGTTAAGTTAAAAGATGGGGCGTACTCATGTGCTTCTGCATGTGACAAGGCAGAGATATAGAGATTTCGTGCACGTGTGTGTGTGCATCTCCGTAGATAGTTTATTTTCTTTTAGAGCGCAGCTCTTAGGCGCTCTGTTCCGGCTCGAGCGGCATCGCCGTCGCCATCGCGGTCGGCGTAATTGTGAGGTCACGTGGACCCCCGCGAGGTCACCACAACCCTCGGTAACGTCACGTGACCCCGTGAGGTCACGTGACCCCGATGACGTCACGTGACCACCTGACGTCACGTGACCCCCATGAGGTCTCGAGGGTCCCGCGACGTCACGAGGGGTCACGTGACCTCTCAGCTACGCCGGCGGCGACGCCACCGCCGCTCGGAGGGAGGAGTAGCAGGCAGGATGAGGAGGTAGGAGGAGCAGGAGGAGCAGTGCACCTTCCCCTCAGTACCCTTCCCTCCTCCTCCTCCCCCTCAAGAGCTGCGCCCGAATTCGGTGTTACGGTGGTTGTAAACGGCTTTAATTTTTTTAAGCTTTACAGATTTGTTTATAAAAAGCCGTGACAGCTACAATTACACGGTTTTTGCAGGTGTTATACGGCCAGAAGAACATAGTATAGGGGTCTAATATTTACAATCAGTCATCTAATTAAGTGTCATTTAATGATTAATTTTTAATCAGTGAAAATGGACATATGGTTTCATTAGAAACGTGCTAAAAATCACTGAGGACACCAAATCAACTCATTTAGGAAAATATTAAAGGGCCCATGAAATGAATTTTGGGCTTGAATAAATAAATTTATATTGGGATTTTACTAATAGCACATGTTCAGCGGGTCAAAAGAAAAAAGGTGGAAAGTCAAAAGCCTGACTTTCGGTACGAAAATTTGAAAACACAGCTGACTATTTCGTGCCTCCTACCCTTCGTAAGTGCCTTTTCACTGTGATACATCCGCGGTCCCCGCAGCGCGTCAATGGGCCCAAACGCACGTCACACGGCACCGGACCTCACTTATTCCCTTCACCCCTAAGCTGACACTGTGGTGGAAGCTACGCGCTTGTCGGACCAATCAGCCGCCTCCTTTCATCACCTGACCTCATTCTCTGCGCGTGGGTATGCGCGAGAGAGCGAGCATCACGTGGCAAAGTGTGACTGGCCCAACGAGCACGTAGCATCCACAGCAATGTCAGCTTCGGGGTGAACGGGGGTGGAGAAAGCAACTTTTGTCTGAATTTTGAGGGACGGGCTAATCTTCTAGGGGGACAATGGTTGTGTCCTGTTTCACAAACGAAAGTCCGAGCAAGAGGGGACTCCCCCCTTTCCGTCTTCTTGAACTGTTTGGTAGAATGCGCGATTTATGAGTTGAGGAGGAAAGCTAAACAGGAAAAAGCTGGAAAAGCGTTTCATGACTCCTTTAAAGGGACACTTCAACGAAATTTGAAATGCTATCCGTCGTGTTCAAAAATAGGTTGAATATGATCCACAATATCCGTAAATGACAATCGCATGTTTGTATTTTGAGCCTGGTGGCTTTATTTTTCGTTATAAACGGCCCACTCTGGCAAGCGCTCGGAGAACGCCCAGCTTAGAGCACGTGACATCCGACGCAATCGTGACGTAGGTCGTCTCCGGGACGAGCAAAGCTACGGCGAGGCTGACGTCGAAAGGATGGCCTAGTCGTTCCAGCCACCGAAGCGGCTGCTTTTGTACGAATTTTGAGTGACGGGTTAATCTTCTGTAATCTTGTAGAGGGACAATAGCGACTTCTGGGACGCACAAAAGGAATTCTCGGGAAGAGGAGTTCCTCCTTTCCTTTTCTCTCGTCGTGGCCGGAGGCGAGACAATAACCGTCACTACCTCTCAAGGCCCCCAGACGAGCATTACAAACGAGGCGTTAGCGACATCCACCAGGTGCTCTTTGGTAATCGTTTAATTCGTTTTAAAATTCCTTTTCGTGTCTTTTTTAACCAGATATTGGTGTGTCCGATGTGATACTGCTCATTTGAACACATATAGACCATAAAATAAGCGCCGAAATTTCGTTGTAGTACCCCTTTAAAGGGGTACGGAAACAAAAATTGAAATATTCAAATTTCGTTCGGAAATTAATCAAGCATGACGGATAATGACCGTAAATGATAATCGCACGTTTGTATTTTGAACGACTGGCTCTAGTTTTCGTTCCAAACGGTGCACTCGAGCAAGCGCTCGAAGAGAAGCGAACGCAGAGCGCGATGCATCATGGGATATCCGGCGCAAACAAAAACTGAAAGAAAAGATTCCGCGCATTCGTGACGTAGCAAGGCTGGCGTGTTTATGAGCTTTGCCCTTAATGGCGTTGTCAGCGTTGTGTTGGTGTCAATAGCGTCAGTGCGTTACAACCGAGCCGTTCGAAGTGCCCGTGGGGTGACAAGCGTGTGGTTGGCCCAAGGAGCACGTAGCTTCCACAACACTGTCAGCTTAGGGCTGAACGAGCAACTTTTGTTCGAGTTTTGAGCGACAGGCTAATCTTCTAGGGGGATAATAACTGTTTCCGGTTGCACGAACGAGGGTCCAAAAAAGAGAGAAGTCCTTCCTTTCCGTCTTCTTGTACCGTTTGGTACAATGCGCGATTTGTGAGTTGAGATTTGTGAGGTGATGTGTGAGTTGAGGAAAGGAAAATGTTGAAATCCCAAAGGGCGGCGCTGCTCCGAAGGAATCTGCAACGTCACGGCTACGTAGCTAGTTCCACAACGTTGCTAGATTACCTCCCAAATAGGCTCCGCATGCACCCACCAGGTGCATATTGAAAGATCGTTTATTTAGCTTTAAAATTAGTTTTCTTGTGCCTTTCAACGGAAGACTGGTGTTTTGAGGTTACGTTGCAACATGCAACATATTCAAGCTAGAATTTGAGCCTTGGAATTTCGTTTCTCTACCCCTTTAAATAGGAGCAACATTTTACTGCGTTCTGAAAAAATACAAAAAAAAAAACGTTCAATTTGGACCCGTTTTTAGGTTTCGGTTTCTTATCGGAGCGCATCTTTGCGCCCGCGGTCCTGCTGCCCGGCGTTCGCGGCGCGAAGCCAACCCCTCGCCTCCCTCGTTGAATGGAGGGAAGTTTGTCGCACGTGTGTTGAGCGTCTCAGCCACTGGGGAGCAGAACGTCGAGCGGAGAAATGCTCTCCGATAAGTGGCCGAAACCTAGAAACGCGTCCAAATGGAGCGTTTTTACGGTAGGCCGTAAGCTGCTATCCCTACGTTGTATCCTTCTGGATACAACGTAGGGACAACAGTTTACGATGACGATCAACAAGTTCCTAATTGGACCTATATGTCTATTTCCCTTATTATAAAGGTAATTAGCAAGTTTTATTTAATTAGCCGACTGATCGTTACGATTAGCTCCCCATAGTATGTCACCTTGGCCGCATAACTCACCTACACAAACTGCATAACTGTAGCTTTGGCGACTGTTTTAAAACAAATCTGTAAATGTTGAAGAAAAAACAGTATATATATGAGTGTGTGGGTGTAATTGAGGGATGTCTGTGCGTCTAGGTGTGTGAGATAAAGAGAGCGTGTATGTGTGTGTGAGACAGAATGACAGCGCACATACGTGCTGTGCTACTGTGGATGGAAGTGCAGCGGTGACGGGAGCGTTGTGCTGCTCCAGTGCATTGTGGGAAGCTATACAGCGGCCTAGGGGCGTAGCATAGGGGGGGTTTTGGGGTTTCGGAACGCTCTCCAAAATGCTTTCGCTATTTCTCCTTTTTACGCACACCATAGGAGAAGGCAAAATACTGATAGTCACTCATTGGCCTCGAAAATGATTCAACACATTAATAGACACATCTGATCTAATAACTCAGATTACAAGTCACAATATATTTTTTTTAATTTCTCTCGGAAGTTATTGAAATATGAATTTTTTGGTCTGAGAGGCAAGGAGTCTATAATGGAAGCTCTGAAAACGTGGCATAAAATGTCGTAAAATGGGAAAGTACAACTTCTCCAGTAGAACGAACGCTTGCCCCGTCTGCACATTCCTCGTATTTGTTATACGTGTACTGTTTCAAGTTGTAACTCTGCCGACGGGTTGCAAGAATCGGTAATGTGACTTAGGCGCGAATCAATTGTTTCAAGAATGTATTATATTAAAATCAAACGGAACATATTACTTTCTCCTGCTTCAACTAATGCATCAATGAAACAATAATCCTAACTCCTAAAATTTGTACAACAGAGCATGCACTGAGAAAAAGTATTTGGCAAGCCGCTAAAGTTACAACTAATTATGGAAAGCAACAAATCACTTACCAGGTTCTTGATTTAACTGAAATTGAAGAACAAACGAACTTTCTACGTTCTTCTCACAATTTCAAGAAAAGCATTAGAGAATTCCTGGTGGCGAGCGATACACTTTTCGAGTAAGGAATAAATAATAACAAAAAGTAAAATACATGCATCGTGTAAGAACTGTTTTTTTTAGAAATAAACCTAGATCAACATGTTTTCTTCTTCGTTTTTTTCTTGCGTCCTACTTGATTGTTGGCTTCTGGTTGGTTGACCTTCCAGGAACTTTCTAATGGGGCGGAGGACTCGTAAGGCTTTGCCGCCTTTTGCCTCTGCCTCCCATCCGGATCTATTCCCGGAATGAAAAAAAAAAAACACAATTAAAAGCATTGAATGCTAAAAATTAGTTGCATCTACTGTGCACTTGGCACCAAAAATGGAGGCACCCGCAGTACTATCGGGGAATGGATGTACGCTAGGAGAAAAAAGAAGAAAAAAAAACGCTAAAAATACTGTGTTTATCAGACTGCCTGTTAGGCTTTCAAGTAGTATAACATGTGACGTGTCTCCCGCAGTTGAACGCAGGAACATTTCGAAGTTGACTTTGGCATAACGCTTTTTTTTTAATCGCTAATTTAAATTTAGAGATAATAAAGAGCATGTCAGGAAAAGTACATCTTGGGTATTCCGGAAATGGGTTTTGTTTGGGTACGTCAGAAAAAAAGAAACCGCCGGAGCTCCGCCTTAAAACATGTAATTGCATACCCTACGTGTTTCAGCAAAAGCCCCGATTCAAAGAACAAAAAAAAAAAAGAAGAGTACGATGGAGGGCAGGGAAACACGATCTATAACGCGTATATTGTTCACAGCGTCACTTTGCGTCGTATTACGGACGTACTGAACCGCTTTTTTAAAACATCACGCAATAGGAATAAAATATTATTTCACGTTTGAAATTTTCGATCATCCAACACTACGGATTGCCAAACGAAGTGCAAAAATTTTATACATAGCGTGCGCAGCGGCCTGATCAGGGGAAGTGCCGCGTGCTCGAAGTAATTACGGGCTTCAGATGATTCAGTATACACTGCCGACTCTACTGCCTTTTTTTAATATAGAATGTTTGTATTGATGCGGTAAAAAAGAATGCAATACGCAAAATATTCTCCTCTTGCCGATAAATGTTGATCGCTATATCACTGATTGTCTTTTCTGGCTTATAATTTGGTATATTTTTCTGCCGGCCGATCTCCCAGGATAGGGGCAAGGGGCGTCGTCAAGCTGCACTTCTGTAGCTTTTTTATTTGCCTCCATCGCCCATGTGTAATAGGAGAGTAAATTAAACGAATTGCATCGAATTGAACTGAACGGAGTGCCGGTACTCTGAGCGTAGCGAATTCAGGGGCTCCACTCCCCAACAGCAAAATGGGAGTTCACTAAAGCAAAATTTACGCTACCTAGATCATACTTATAAAGACCAGGGGACATAGACATTGTTGAGTTACCATGCGTATAAAATGTGTGGTTGCGCTCGCCCTGTACATATCAGCCCCTCCCATATCACACACTGACAGCTTGCGCAACCCACACTTCATACAAATGGCAGCTCAGCATATTCTGTGTCCCCGCAGTCTTTCTCAGCATGATCGAGCTAGAATAAATCTCTGATTTGATAAGCCACAGTGAATAACTATAATTATTTAAAAACAATCTAGGTTAATAACATTAATTTGATTTAAATCACTGCTGCTAAAAAATAGTGACTCCTTATCACTATATATATTTTTAAACATGGCAGACAGATTGATAAATGTATTTTAATCACTGATAACAATGCGGAAGAAAGACGTACTTTAAATTTAAAGTACAGTTTAATTAACAACGTCTGTTCGACGCCACCCCAGCCATACAGGAACAAAAACAGCTTGATTTTTCTAGCTAGCAAAAGAAGTATTTTTCATTCATTCATTACATTCATTTATTATTCCTTGAGGGGTCAATGACACACTAAGAGTCATCGTTTAAAATTAATTAACACCCACGGAGAGGAAGTCAGCAATACAGGTGAATTAAAGAACAACAAAACACAAGTAGTTATCGACATTACACAATATTATTAATATGGTTCTTCTTTTCATGTTCTGATTTGCTTGGCATAAGACATTACGTTTCTAGTTCTTGCTTCTTTATTTCAAGTTCTCATTCGTTTGCAATTGGTCGTAATGTAACTGACGAACCAAGTGCAAGGTAACAAGATAGTTGAATGATTCAATATGCTCAGGGGAGCATTACTTTTTTTTTTCATTTTCAGCATAATAACAAAAAATTATTTTTTGCCGATTTTTTTTTAATTTAATGCAAAACAAGTGCACGATGAAAGCATCGAATGATAAAGAAACGGAAAATGAAAACTATTTTTGAAATTTTTTTTCGAGAGAGGGTTGATTTAAATGATCATATTTGAAGTGATCTGAATTAAATCATGATTTAAACCCTGGGTTTAATCGTCCTGATTTTAATTCTTTACTGGGTCATAGAACAAGTGCTAGCTTTTCCCACGCGCCTTTTCTGCTCAGCTCGGTGTAATAATTACATAAAAACTACTCTGCTTAGCTCAGTTTGAACAGTATCTCGCTGGGAGTCTCTCTGTCCCAAATTCAATCGCCGTTGAAATTTGTTTTTGTATTTGTGTTAAAATTGTTATTATGGGGCCGATACGCTTTACATAAAATGAGTGCCTGAGTTTTTTACCACCTACCGAACGCATATTTTAGTCTCAGTAGCACTGTAGCATACTCTGGGAATACCATTTACCTATAAAAGGCACACCATTTTATCGGGCCGAAAGTTCATTGGTAACCATGCCTCCAACCTAGAACATAATTCACGTACTGTACTTTTTGAGACGCGGTGCTATGGAGTGGCACCTCGACCTCCCGCAGTGACGTCACTCTTTTGAGCCGCTTTATACTGGGCCTTTATTCATTAGGAGAGCGTCACTGTTTTCACTAGTCGTCGAATACCAAGTTCGTTATTAATTTCTACATATCAGTGTTCGCCATGAAGCGATAGGTGGAACGACATGGTTTCGCCATTCTGTAACAATGATGAAACACACCGTTACAGAAGGTCGTCCAAACAAAAAGATCATTACGTCCCATCAAGAAGTGACACTACAGCTATAAAACAATGTTTTCCTCGCTTGCTCATTGATGCCGCTACACGTTAAACCGTAGCTTTCTATATACTGATAAAACCTGGCAGACCGCAACGAGAAGTGGCCGCCAAAATGGAAGAGGTGGAGCGGCAGACAACGGATGAGAGGTGAGCCACGTGACTGGCGCCCCGCTACGGCGAGACGCCGAAACACACTTCTCCCGAGCGAACAAGTGGGTTTCAGGTCATCTCCGCTGCAAAAGCTGTGCACTGACGTCCAGGTTCCCCAAGAAAGGGTTCTTTGATGCTTTGTGCCACCTGATTCTCGCGTTCCAAACCTGCGACCGGGCACTCTATAGCTCCGTCGTCGAACTGCCAGGCTTTGTCAGTATAGAGGAGGCTATGGTTAAACAAGTGACAGCCTCTTTGGGAGGGGCAGGGGGCAAACCAAAACTGAAACCACACGGGAACGCGACCGAGTATATCCGGGCGTGGCATTCAAAGGTTTAACCTAGAACCACTAAATGAGTTACGCTTAGAGTATCGACACTTTGTTCCCTGATATTGTTGTGGGCGCCGCCATCTTGGTGCTTAGCGCAAAACAGACGCAACTGCCTATCGTCATGATTCAAATGTGCGACTTCCTCAGCATTAGATTCGGTGCTATGAAGCTCAGGTAATATTGCTTTTATCTGTCGCGAACCGTTTAAACATTTGTGGAGGACGGAAAAGTGTTTCCTGTGATTTCGGATAAAGATTTAGGTAAATGGCAACCATGATTTTAAGCACAAAGATGGGTGAGTTTTGTTACTTTGAAGCGTAGCGTCTTTAGTGGCTCTAGTTTAACCTGCGTGTAACGGTCCAGTGTTGCAGCTGAGCGTGGCGGTCGAGCGCGACGGTTTGAACGCATGAGGTGTTATACGTCCTGCGCATAACTATTTCCGGTTCGCGCGTGTGAAAACAAAGCACCGACTGCCAGCCGAACGATGACGCGGCGATCGTCTTGTTGCCGAATGACCCCGAGTGTCAGCTGAACGTCTTGTTCGAGTCTATCCGAGTTACTCCCTCCCCGCGGGCCACATCACGTGATAAAAAAAAAGAGCGACGTTCTACTTGTAGCAGAAGCTAAAAGGGCGACCTCCGGGCTGCCCTAGAGAGAGAAAGAGAAAGAGAGTGTGAACGCGAGAGAGAGAGTCCGAAAAACAGAGAAATAGGTTCAGAATGGAAGCTTGGGCGTGTTGGTGATGCATGACTATTTAAAACGTACAGCAAAACAAACGGGATGAAAGAAAGAAGACAAAAAATCGCTGAACTTATAACTGAAGTTATAATCGTCAAGCCGCAGCCTATATACATGACCAAACAAAAGGAAGCACGCACAGCCAATGACTCGCCACTGAAAACCTGCACTATCAGCGCGCATGCTGTCGTCTTGAAAGGAAATCTAATTCTTTAGCCGACAAAAGACCGACAAGGCGCTTACACACTTTTCCCCCAAGCGCGCTATCATCTCTGCTCCATAATCTCTCTGGTCAAGCCGTCAAGGCATTGGCACTTCTTCCAATGAAAGGGCATTTTTTAAGTTCCGCATCGCACTCACAGGCAAGACTGAATGCCCAAGTGTCCTGATACTACCGTCTTTATATTGTATTAATGTTCTCTTAACCTATCATACGTAGGCCCGTCTGGGCTACGTGTTGTTTACCACAGGATATCGGAATGGTATGAACAACCTTTTCTGTACAGTCGACAAACCGATTTTTATTATTCTTTGTACACTCCAGAGGCCTCCCGGTAGTCTGATTGATATTTCAGCAAAGCTTAGACAACTTGTTCGGGTCAGAGAAGACCACAGTGACGTCTACCCACTTTCCTGTTTTGTTTTAAGCCATGGGAAATTTTCTGTACATACGGGACCACAGCAACTTTGTCTCTTTTTTCTTTGGGATCGTTTTCTACAATTGCACCGCCTTCGAATTTAATTTTCTTTAAAAAAAGCGCCTTTAACCGACGCCAAAAGGTGTTCCAAATAATCCGCTGACCGAAGGCGGGAGACTTGAGCGTCAAAGCTTACCTGTCCTAGATGGGAGCAGAATTTCTTTGAGTGAATTCGTAAAGCACAAACTCACGATGCGCTTTTTACTGATTTGGAATGGGCGGATTGGTAAGATAAAAGTGGTTTTAGTCCACGAGATTCGAACGAC
Organism: Ixodes ricinus; assembly: GCA_037355805.1. Lineage (NCBI taxonomy): Eukaryota > Metazoa > Arthropoda > Arachnida > Ixodida > Ixodidae > Ixodes > Ixodes ricinus. The sequence goes on along the minus strand of JAZHYW010062541.1, from coordinate 26,769 downwards.
CAACAAACTTGCTTTTCTAAACAAATGAAGAGGGAGGTCGAGGAAACGTGTGGACCCATTGGCAGCCAACTCGTGAGTCAAAACCAATGTGGCCAAGCAGTTACTAAACACTCACAATACACTTGACGCCAAGTGGGTCACATCATTCGTGGTACTTTCTAAAATCACGAGATAGTCGTCAACATATCTAAAACTTTTTTACCACATTTGAACCGTTGAAAAGGCTACAAAAATCTCTGTCCTGATGTTCAAGGTATATTTTGCTGAGAATGTGGGCGATACAAGACCCTATGCACACACCGTCCCTTTGCAAAATAAAGTGCTCTGTTCCCATAAGGCGAACGTTGACCTAAGATAAAAAAGAGTAATTTGAGGAAACCCCCGACTGACATGCCTGTCGCATTCTGGAAGGCGACTAACCCAAAGCTCTCAATGCTTTCCCTGACACAGAACAGCAATTTCCCGTGGGGTAGCGAATAAAACAAATCTTTGATGTCCAACGAGCAAGCCTTGAAGCTTTTGTTGTTATGTTCATTTTAAACCCAATGAGTTGGTTGGAGTTCCTATAGAAGAAAGGGGTCGTCTACAGTCAGTAGGTTTAACTTCTCTTTAAAAAACAGAGCAACCGATTTTTGCCAGGTCTCCTTTTCTGAAACTACTGCTCGCAAAGGACAGCCAACCTTATGGGTTTTCGCAGTGAAAAACATGTTTAGACTGAGGCGTTTTGTACTATCGATTGACGTGAGCAAACGACTCAAATCCAGCGACCGACGCAGCCTCTGAGCTTCCTTGTTGACTTTTCGAAGTGAAGTCTCGTTAGCACATTTGAAAGTAGAATCAATGGAGCCGGAAGCTTTTTTGCCGTACACCTATTTGGCATGACAAGAACCCCCCTACTTCCTTATCAGCATATATACACAGCCAAAGAATATTCTTTTAAGTATGATTCAACCCGTTTTGTTGGCAGACAGTTTAAAAGAGGGCCTGCGTGTTCACAATGCCGCGAATATTTGAGGCAGTTCGAGTACTTGTTAAGTTTATTTCTTTTTTAAGGCGAAAGCCACACTTTTCCCATCACACGAAAAAGCGGCGGCGTTGTGCCCGAAATATGGCCATATTAATACGTCATCAAGCACGTTCCTCAGGAATAAAACAAAAAAAGAAAAGCACAGCAACATCACATGCTTCGTCACGGAAGCCGTCGTGAAGCCGGCGGGGTTCGCCACGCATGCTCAGGGGGAGAAAGCGCGATGTCACCATCCTGTGAAAAAGGAAGACGTGGCGCGCTGCTTGTAGGAATGCGCTGTATGTAGGAATGCTTTCGCATTCTTACACGTTAACAATCTTAAAGGTGTCTGTCGATTTTTGTTTTAACGTGCCACGGTGGTATTTTCTTTTGCAAAATAAAGGTCGACCACAACTAGTCACATAGCCTGCAATTGATGTTTTGCGGCTTCTTCGCGTATATTCAATGCGTCTAAGAATGGAATGCAGCCCCCGGTATCTAAGCTCGGCGCTGCGTCATATTCCATGTTACCAGTGTCCGCCATATATAGTGGCAGAAAGGACCGACGGTTTTCATAGAAAACCAGCGAATATAGACCGACAGGCTGTTGACAAGCAAGTCGAAGTTCGCCCACACCGGCTGAGGGCACAGCGCATGCGCATTGCCGACAACAGCGCCACCTCAGCGGCATGACGTCTGGGACCGAGCGCTGATGTGTAATCACATTCCGCGTTAAAAACCGGCGACCGCGTTTCACTTTGTACATTTTCTCTTTACATCTCGCAATATATCTCTCCAGTTTGTAACCACCTCACCGCCAGGACCAATCCACTTTCTCTCCCGACAAATGTCCGTTGCGTAACGAACAACCGGACGAACGCTTTACTTTCTGCTCGAACATCAATCGGCTTTCAACCGGCGCCGCCAAAGCGTTTTCGGAGGAGGCGCCGACTTTGGACTTCCGGCACGACCAAACCCGGCCGCTCCTCCGGCAGCTGCCTGCCAGCGGCGGCCGTTAGCGGCCCTACATCCAATCAGCGCGTCCAATTCAATGTCTCCGGTGCACCGCACAAAGAAGAACGGGTGAGCTTTGACCCTCCGATCCCGGCGAGAAGACGTTCGCAAAATCGACGCCGTCCCGAACTGGACGCCGATTCGTCATTCCACTTCCGGAGCGCGCGGTTGTCGTCGCCGGAACAAGTTCACGAGCGACGCCCAAACGGCCTTATTTTTTTCACAGCCGGCCGAGCAAGCCGCAACGCATGTTGTTAAGTGGCCGATTGAAAAGAGGAAGCCGATGCATACGCCGATGATTGTTTGCGTCCCGCGTGGAGTAGTATATGTATGGGCGTTATAAGAGAAAAAAGAGACAAATCGATTGCGATTTCATGTACTCTCGGCGCAAGCTGTTTAATGAGATTCAACGGATACCTGGCAGCCAAGAAACGTGTTGAATAAATGACTTCATTGCTGGACCCTTCGCCTTCACGATGCTGTTCGATCTCGCCATTTGAATGCACTATGAGCAAACCGCAAGTAATTGGAAATGAGTTTTGTATTTTTCATATATCCACCAGGTGCAATTCTTTTGGTTTGTGATCTCGCAAACAAAAAGGTGCTAGGCTGTGTTGCCGCAGCCAGCACCGCCAGCTTCCACCACGTTTTTTTTCTCTTTTGTCGTATCAGCGACGTCGCAAGTGCGAAATCGCAACTACAATTGCACTATTGTGAATAAGGCAGTTAGGGAGTTAGTCAGCCCTAGGAGGCGTCTGGTATCTCCGCCGTACGTGAGAAATTCAGTCGGTCCAGTACCACTGTTCTCCTGGGATCTCGAAAGTACAGCCACGCAGTAGCGATACACGACCGCGCGCCGGCACAGTGCTCCTTCACATCAAAACCAGCAGGGGTGGCGGTTGAGCCTGTAGCGCGATTTGTTCGCGTGTCCGAAAACTCAACTATTTTCGGTTCAGTTCGCGGCAGGGTTTCGTACAAAGACCGGGTATAGAAGTAGCTCGTCATCGATAAGCATTACCGGCGCCGCCAGAATGGGACCGCACGACGGAGAGAACTTTGCTCCCCTGCTTTCAGGGACGAAAGTTTGTCCCTCTCTGAGAAAAAGCATAGGTGACAAGAGCGTTCCTTCCTTTGGGGAGGACTATGTAGACCCACATAGACCTCTGTTTCTAAGAGTGCAGGGCAGTGGCGCGTGGTGGTCGCCCTAGACACCAGGTCGGGAGCGTCATCTCGAGCAAGTCATCATACCGCGGCTTAAAAAGCGAGCATATCAGGCATCGCTGAGAATGGCACCGGGTTGAGAATGCCGTAGAAGCTCCGCTTCCATCTCACGTTTGTTGCCTCCCGTCGTGCTGCGATTTCGCGGTAACGTCGAAACTTCTTTGGGTGCGGCGATGGATTAGAAAGCCGGCTGTGACAGCTGGAAGACGAAGCAGACCACAGACACGGAGTAGATCTAGCCAAAGCCTAACGTTGCCGACCCGAGCCAACCGACGTCGGTGTGCGAGGCAGTGTGGGCTTGAGTTCTTTTTTGGTGTTGCGGAGCATGACGTCATGCCTAAGTTATTTGAACGTCTTGGCGGATACCATACACTCGGATGACGATGGTCGTTAAAGTTTCCGGGTTGAATTCGGCAAAGGGTCTACAGCAGTGTTGGTGGTAAGGCGTTACATAAGGTGTTATCGGTAACGCGTTCCTTTTTAGTAACGTAGTAACGTACTCGTTACTTTTTCAGAAACAGTAACGGGTGACGTACTTACGTTACTTATTTGAATAAGTAACGTGTAACGTAGTTACGTTACTTGTTACTTCTTCCCAAGACTTAAAAAGTTACACTTAATCTTTTTCGTGCTTTTAGGCGCCTAGCCATGTGTATTTTCTTGTTTTATTTGCGTTTCTTTTTGCGTTTTTGTCGTTAGCATTTAGGTGGAACCGTAAAAAAAGATCAAGGAATTACGTTAAGTTTATTCATGAAGATGATGTTTCGTGAAATATGACTCTTATGCATACGCGTACCGTGAAGACAGTAAAACGCGAATTCAGATACTAAAAGTAAAGCAAAAGTAATGTGGGTTGCTATTTATCCGCAATGGTAATGGTAACGCATTCCTTTTATTTTGAGGTAACTTCGGTCTGTAACGGGTTGATTTTTTTTTTTTTGCAATTTACGAGTAACGTATTTCGCCACTTTTCTTCGGTAACGCTTACAACCCTGGTGTAAGCATGAACGCAGTCTAACTGGTTGTCCATGCGTGCAAGCGTGTGCACCATGTGCGTGAGCCTGCGAGGGCAGTGCTTAAAGGGGCGATGCAACGATTTTTGTATTTTGCGCAAATACCGCTTAGAACGGATCCCTGACGTTAATGACCTGTGAAATACCCGTTCGTTTTTCACCACACGCAATTGAAGTCGCAGAAAAAATTAAAGAAAAACGAGCAGAGTTCACCCCTCAACTCGCAGCCAGAACAAGCGGCCACGTGATCTGGAGCCGATTATATGCCGCCAATGTTGATCATAGCCACGCGCTGGGGTTGGCAAGGCACAGGACACGCGCTGAGTTCCAGACATTGTTATGGTTCGGCTGTTGTCGTCATTGCAGCGATTGGACACAGGACACTACCCGAATGCTTCTCGAGCTATCGATTATCACGAGCCCAAATCGAGTGTCCACGCCATGCTCGGGTCCAATCTATGAGCCGCATTCAAATATCGTCACTGGGCGGTACTGCTACCGCCCAGCTACGTCATCAGGTTTTGCGAAGGAGAGATTGAATGAAAACACTCGGTTTTGTCCTCGAAATTACAGCGCAACAAAGGAGTTTCTTGGTCAGTGGCGTTGCGTGCGAGTATCCTTGAGTCCCACTAGTGCCAGTAAGCTCGTGTAAAGTGAAAAACATTCCAATTGAATATCGTTGCACTGCCCCTTTAAAGTCAGGAGGGTCTTGCGAGATTTCGCCCCCCCCCCCCGGATTTTTAAAGGGCAGTGAAACGATATTCAATTTGTATGTTTTTCACTTTACACGAGATTCCTGGCAACTAGTTGGGACTCAAGAATGCTCGAATTGCAACGCTGCCGACCGAGAAACTCCCTTTGTTGCGCTGCGAACACCTCGAGGACAAAACCGAGTGTTTCCATTCAATCTCTCCTTCGCAAAACCTGATGACGTAGCTGCCGCTGGGCGGTAGCAGTGCCGCCCAGCGATGATATTTGAAGCATCCAGCATTGGACCCGAGCATGGTGTGGACACTCGATTTGGGCTCGTTGATAATCAATAGCTCGAGAAGCATTCGAGGTAGTTGTCCTAAGTGTCCAATCGCTGCGATGACGACAACAACCGAACCGCAACAATGTCTTGAACCCAGCGCGTTGTCCTGTGCCTTGCCAACCCCAGCGCGTGTCTAAAGACCAGCATTGGCGGCATAGCGTAACCGGCTCCAGATCACGTGGCCGCTTGTTCTGGCTGCGAATGTAGGGTGAAGTCTGCTCGTTTTTCTTTAATTTTTTTCTGCGATCTTCAATTGCGTGCGGTGAAACAAACGAACGGGTATGTCGCAGGTCGTTAACGTCCGGGATCCGTCTAAAACGGCAATTGCGCAAAAATACAAAAATCGTTGCATCGCCCCTTTAAGCACTGCCCTCGCGGGCTCACGCACATGGTGCACGCGCTTGCACGCATGGACAACCAGTTAGGCTGCGTTACCATGCCATAACCGGGATGTATAGCGTTACCCGAAGAAAAGTGGCGAAATGCGTTACTCGTAAATTTCAGAAAAAAAAAAATCAACCCGTTGCAGACCGGGAGTTACCTCAAAATAAAAGGAATGCGTTACACATTACCATTGCGGATAAATAGCAACCCAGCATTACTTTTGCTTTTTACTTTTTAGTATCTGAATTCGCGTTTCACTGTCTTCGCGGTACGCGTATGCATAAGAGTCATATTTCACGAAACATCGCTCTTCATGAATAAACTTAACGTAATTCCTTGATCTTTTTTTACGGATTTCCACCTAAATGCTAACGATTCAAAAACGCAAAGAAACGCAAATAAAACAAGAAATACACATGGCTAGTATGCCTAAAAGCACGAAAAAGATTAAGTGTAACTTTTTAAGTCGCGGGAAGAAGTAACAAGCATGCGCAACTACGTTACGCGCTACTGTTCAAATAAGTAACGTAAGTACGTCACCCGTTACCGATCTGAAAAAGTAACAGGCAGTGCGATACTACGTTACTAAAAGGAACGCGTTACCGATAGCACCATATGGTAATGGCCGCCTTACCACCAACACTGCTGTAGACCCTTTGCCGAGATTCAACTCGGAGACTTTAACGACCATCAAGTACATCCCGAGTGTATGGTATCTGCCAAAGACGTTCAAATAACTTAGGCATGACGTCAATGCTCCCGCAACGCCCAAAAAGAACTCGCTAAGCCCACACTGCCTCGCATCACCGACGTCGGCTGGCTCGGTCGGCAACGTTAGGCTTTAGGCTAAGATCCTACTCCGTGTCTCAGTGGTCTGCCAATCGATCTTCCAGCTGTCACAGCCGGCTTTCTAATCCATCGCCACCCGCAAAGAAGTTTTGCGACGATATCCGCGAAATCGCAGCACGGCGGAGGCAACTAACGTGAGACGGAAGCTGAGCTTCTACGGCATTCTCAACCCGGTGCACATTCTCAGCGATGCCTGATATGCTCGCTTTAAGCCGCGGCGATGATTCTGTTTCCGGAGATGACGCACCCGACCTGCGTCCAGGGCGACCACCACGCGCCACGGCCCGCGCTCTCCGAAACAGAGGTTCATGTGGGTCTACATAGTCCTCCCCAAAGCAATGGAACGCTCTTGTCACCTATGTTTTTCAGAGAAGGACAAACTTTCGTCCCTGGAAAGCAGGGGCAAGTTCCTCCGTCGTCGGTCCCATTTTGGCGCGCCGGTAATGCTTATCGATGACGAGCTACTTCTATACCCGGTCTTTGTACGAAACCCTGCCGCGACGAACTGAAAATAGTTGAGTTTTCGGACACGCGAACAAATCGCGATGCAGGTCAACCGCCACCACTGCTGGTTTTGATGTGAAGAAGCATTGTACCGACGCGCGATCGTGTATCGCTACTGCGTGGCGTACCTTTCGAGATCCCAGGAGAACAGTTTTACTGGACCGACTAAATCTTCACGTACGGCGGAGTATACCAGACGCCTCCTAGGCTGACTAACTCTGCCTTATTCAAATAGTGCAATTTTAGTTGCGATTTCGCACTTGCGACGTCACTGATACGACAAAAGAGGAAAAAAACGTGGTGGAAGCTGGCGATGCTGGTTGCGGCAACACAGTTAGCACCTTTTTGTTTGCGAGATCGCAAACAAAAATTGCACCTGGTGGATATATGAAATATACAAAAGTCATTTCCAATTACTTGCGGTTTGCTCATAGTGCATTCAAATGGCGAGATCAAACAGCATCGTGAAGCGAGGGGTCCAGCAATGAAGTCATTTATTCAAGCACGTTTCTGGCTGTCTGGTATCCGTTGAATCTCATTAAACAACTTGCGCCGAGAGTACATGAAATCGCAATCGATTTGTCTCTTTTTTTCTTATAACGCCCATACATATACACTCCATGCGGGACGCAAACAATCATCGGCATGTGCACGCTTCCCTTTTCAATCGGCCACTTAACAACATGCGTTGCGGCTTGCTCGGCCGACTGTGAAAAATAAGGCCGTTTAGCGTCGCTCGTGAACTTGTTCCGGCGACGACAACCGGCGCTCCGGAAGTGGAATGACGAATCGCGCAGTTCGGGACGGCGTCGATTTTGCGGACGTCTTCTCGCCGGGATCGAGAGGTCAAAGCTCACGCGTTCTCTTCATGTGCGGTGCACCGGAGACATTGAATTGGACGCCCTGATTGGATGTAGGGCCGCTAACGGCCGCCGCTGGCAGGCAGCTGCCGGAGGAGCGGCCGGGGTTTTGTCGTGCCGGAAGAAAGTCGGCGCCTCCTCCGAAAACGCTTTGGCGGCGCCGGTTGAAAGCCGATTGATGTTCGAGCAGAGAAGTAAAGCGTTCGTCCGGTGGTTCGTTACGCAACGGACATTTGTCGGGAGAGAAAGTGGATTGGCCTGGCGGTGAGGTGGTTACAAACTGAGAGATATATTGCGAGATGTAACGAGGAATGTACAAAGTGAAACGCGGTCGCCGGTTTTTAACGCGGAATGTGATTACACCCAGCGCTTGGTCCCAGACGTCATGCCGCTGAGGTAGCGCGCTGTTGTCGGCAACGCGCATGCGCTGTGCCTCAGCCGGTGCGGGCAAACCGACTTGCTTCTCAACAGCCTGTCGGTCTATATTCGCTGGTTTTCTATGAAAACCGTCGGCCTTCGCCGCTAATATGGCGGCGGTAGCACGGAGTATGACGCAGCGCCGAGCTAGATACCGGGGCTGCATCCATTCTTAGACGCTTGAATATACGCGAAGCCGCAAACATCAATTGCAGGCTATGTGCCTTGTTGTGGTCGACGCTGTATTTTGCAAAGAAAATACCGCTAATGGCACGCTTAAAAACAAATCGACAGACACTTTACAGATTGTTAACGTAAGAATGCGAAAGCATTCCTACATACAGCGCATTTCACCTGGCAGGCTTACGTCTGCCTTTTCTACGGATGGTGACTGTTTATCACGCTTCCCCTGGGCGCTGCGACAAGCCCGTGCCGGCTTCACTGACGGCTTTCCGTGACGAAGCGTGCGATGCTTGCTGCTTGCTTTTTTGTTTTATTCCTTAGGCACGTGCTTGATGACGTATTAATATGGCCATACTTCGGGCACAACGCCGCCGCTTTTTCGTGTGATGGGAAAAGTGTGGCTTTCGCCTTAAAAAGAAATAAACTTAGCAAGTTACTCGAACTGCCTCAAATATTCGCGGCATTGTGAACACACAGGCCCTCTTTTAAACTGTCTGCCAACAAAACGGGTTGAATCATACTTAAAAGAATATTCTTTGGCTGTGTTATATGCTGATAAGGAAGTGGGGGGTTCTTGTCATGCCAAATAGGTGTACGGCAAAAAAGCTTCCGGCTCCATTGATTCTACTTTCAAATGTGCTAACGAGACTTCACTTCGAAAAGTCAACAAGGAAGCTCAGAGGCTGCGTCGGTCGCTGATTTGAGTCGTTTGCTCACGTCAATCGATAGTACAAAACGCCTCAGTCTAAACATGTTTTTCACTGCGAAAACCCATAAGGTTGGCTGTCCTTTGCGAGCAGTAGTTTCAGAAAAGGAGACCTGGCAAGAAATCGGTTGCTCTGTTTTTTAAAGAGAAGTTAAACCTACTGACTGTAGACGACCCCTTTCTTCTAAGGAACTCCAACCAACTCATTGGGTTTAAAATGAAGCATAACAACAAAAGCTTCAAGGCTTGCTCGTTGGACATCAAAGATTTGTTTTATTCGCTACCCCACGGGAAATTGCTGTTCTGTGTCAGGGAAAGCATTGAGAGCTTTGGGTTAGTCGCCTTCCAGGAATGCGACAGGCATGTCAGTCGGGGTTTCCTCAAATTACTCTTTTTTATCTTAGGTCAACGTTCGCCTTATGGGAACAGAGCACTTTTTTGCAAAGGGACGGTGTGTGCATAGGTCTTGTATCGCCCACATTCTCAGCAAAATATACCTTGAACATTAAGACAGAGATTTTTGTAGCCTTTTCAACGGTTCAAATGTGGTAAAAAAGTTTTAGATATGTTGACGACTATCTCGTGATTTTAGAAAGTACCACGAATGATGTGACCCACTTGGCGTCAAGTGTATTGTGAGTGTTTAGTAACTGCTTGGCCACATTGGTTTTGACTCACGAGTTGGCTGCCAATGGGTCCACACGTTTCCTCGACCTCCTCTTCATTTTTTTAGAAAAGCAAGTTTGTTGGTCGTTCGAATCTCGTGGACTAAAACCACTTTTATCTTACCACGCCCATTCCAAATCAGTAAAAAGCGCATCGTGAGTTTGTGCTTTACGAATTCACTAAAGAAATTCTGCTCCCATCTAGGACAGGTAAGCTTTGACGCTCAAGTCTCCCGCCTTCGGTCAGCGGATTATTCGGAACACCTTTTGGCGTCGGTTAAAGGCGCTTTTTTTAAAGAAAATTAAATTCGAAGGCGGTGCAATTGTAGAAAACGATCCCAAAGAAAAAAAGAGACAAAGTTGCTGTGGTCCCGTATGTACAGAAAATTTCCCATGGCTTAAAACAAAACAGGAAAGTGGGTAGACGTCACTGTGGTCTTCTCTGACCCGAACAAGTTGTCTAAGCTTTGCTGAAATATCAATCAGACTACCGGGAGGCCTCTGGAGTGTACAAAGAATAATAAAAATCGGTTTGTCGACTGTACAGAAAAGGTTGTTCATACCATTCCGATATCCTGTGGTAAACAAACACGTAGCCCAGACGGGCCTACGTATGATAGGTTAAGAGAACATTAATACAATATAAAGACGGTAGTATCAGGACACTTGGGCATTCAGTCTTGCCTGTGAGTGCGATGCGGAACTTAAAAAATGCCCTTTCATTGGAAGAAGTGCCAATGCCTTGACGGCTTGACCAGAGAGATTATGGAGCAGAGATGATAGCGCGCTTGGGGGAAAAGTGTAAGCGCCTTGTCGGTCTTTTGTCGGCTAAAGAATTAGATTTCCTTTCAAGACGACAGCATGCGCGCTTGATAGTGCAGGTTTCAGTGGCGAGTCATTGGCTGTGCGTGCTTCCTTTTAGTTTGGTCATGTATATAGGCTGCGGCTTGACGATTATAACTTCAGTTATAAGTTCAGCGATTTTTTGTCTTCTTTCTTTTCATCCCGTTTGTTTTGCTGTACGTTTTAAATAGTCATGCATCACCAACACGCCCAAGCTTCCATTCTGAACCTATTTCTCTGTTTTTCGGACTCTCTCTCTCGCGTTCACACTCTCTTTCTCTTTCTCTCTCTAGGGCAGCCCGGAGGTCGCTCCTTTTAGCTTCTGCTACAAGTAGAACGTCGCTCTTTTTTTTTATCACGTGACGTGGCCCGTCGGGGAGGGAGTACCTCGGATAGACTCGAACAAGACGTTCAGCTGACACTCGGGGTCATTCGGCAACAAGACGATCGCCGCGTCATCGTTCGGCTGGCAGTCGGTGCTTTGTTTTCACACGCCGCGAACCGGAAATAGTTATGCGCAGGACGTATAACACCTCATGCGTTCAAACCGTCGCGCTCGACCGCCACGCTCAGCTGCAACACTGGACCGTTACACGCAGGTTAAACTAGAGCCACTAAAGACGCTACGCTTCAAAGTAACAAAACTCACCCATCTTTGTGCTTAAAATCATGGTTGCCATTTACCTAAATCTTTATCCGAAATCACAGGAAACACTTTTCCGTCCTCCACAAATGTTTAAACGGTTCGCGACAGATAAAAGCAATATTACCTGAGCTTCATAGCACCGAATCTAATGCTGAGGAAGTCGCACATTTGAATCATGACGATAGGCAGTTGCGTCTGTTTTGCGCTAAGCACCAAGATGGCGGCGCCCACAACAATATCAGGGAACAAAGTGTCGATACTCTAAGCGTAACTCATTTAGTGGTTCTAGGTTAAACCTTTGAATGCCACGCCCGGATATACTCGGTCGCGTTCCCGTGTGGTTTCAGTTTTGGTTTGCCCCCTGCCCCTCCCAAAGAGGCTGTCACTTGTTTAACCATAGCCTCCTCTATACTGACAAAGCCTGGCAGTTCGACGACGGAGCTATAGAGTGCCCGGTCGCAGGTTTGGAACGCGAGAATCAGGTGGCACAAAGCATCAAAGAACCCTTTCTTGGGGAACCTGGACGTCAGTGCACAGCTTTTGCAGCGGAGATGACCTGAAACCCACTTGTCTGCTCGGGAGAAGCGTGTTTCGGCGTCTCGCCGTAGCGGGGCGCCAGTCACGTGGCTCACCTCTCATCCGTTGTCTGCCGCTCCACCTCTTCCATTTTGGCGGCCACTTCTCGTTGCGGTCTGCCAGGTTTTATCAGTATATGGAAAGCTACGGTTTAACGTGTAGCGGCATCAATGAGCAAGCGAGGAAAACATTGTTTTATAGCTGTAGTGTCACTTCTTGATGGGACGTAATGATCTTTTTGTTTGGACGACCTCTGTAACGGTGTGTTTCATCATTGTTACAGAATGGCGAAACCATGTCGTTCCACCTATCGCTTCATGGCGAACACTGATATGTAGAAATTAATAACGAACTTGGTATTCGACGACTGTGAAAACAGTGACGCTCTCCTAATGAATAAAGGCCCAGTATAAAGCGGCTCAAAAGAGTGACGTCACTGCGGGAGGTCGAGGTGCCACTCCATAGCACCGCGTCTCAAAAAGTACAGTACGTGAATTATGTTCTAGGTTGGAGGCATGGTTACCAATGAACTTTCGGCCCATAAAATGGTGTGCCTTTTATAGGTAAATGGTATTCCCAGAGTATGCTACAGTGCTACTGAGACTAAAATATGCGTTCGGTAGGTGGTAAAAAACTCAGGCACTCATTTTATGTAAAGCGTATCGGCCCCATAATAACAATTTTAACACAAATACAAAAACAAATTTCAACGGCGATTGAATTTGGGACAGAGAGACTCCCAGCGAGATACTGTTCAAACTGAGCTAAGCAGAGTAGTTTTTATGTAATTATTACACCGAGCTGAGCAGAAAAGGCGCGTGGGAAAAGCTAGCACTTGTTCTATGACCCAGTAAAGAATTAAAATCAGGACGATTAAACCCAGGGTTTAAATCATGATTTAATTCAGATCACTTCAAATATGATCATTTAAATCAACCCTCTCTCGAAAAAAATTTCAAAAATAGTTTTCATTTTCCGTTTCTTTATCATTCGATGCTTTCATCGTGCACTTGTTTTGCATTAAATTAAAAAAAAATCGGCAAAAAATAATTTTTTTTATTATGCTGAAAATGAAAAAAAAAAGTAATGCTCCCCTGAGCATATTGAATCATTCAACTATCTTGTTACCTTGCACTTGGTTCGTCAGTTACATTACGACCAATTGCAAACGAATGAGAACTTGAAATAAAGAAGCAAGAACTAGAAACGTAATGTCTTATGCCAAGCAAATCAGAACATGAAAAGAAGAACCATATTAATAATATTGTGTAATGTCGATAACTACTTGTGTTTTGTTGTTCTTTAATTCACCTGTATTGCTGACTTCCTCTCCGTGGGTGTTAATTAATTTTAAACGATGACTCTTAGTGTGTCATTGACCCCTCAAGGAATAATAAATGAATGTAATGAATGAATGAAAAATACTTCTTTGCTAGCTAGAAAAATCAAGCTGTTTTTGTTCCTCTATGGCTAGGGTGGCGTCGACAGATGCTGTTAATTAAACTGTACTTTAAATTTAAAGTACGTCTTTCTTCCGCAATGTTATGAGTGATTAAAACAATTTATCAATCAGTCTGCCATGTTTAAAAATATATATAGTGATAAGGAGTCACTATTTTTTAGCAGCAGTGATTTAAATCAATTTAATGTTATTAACCTGATATTTTTTTAAATAATTATAGTTATTCACTGTGGCTTATCAAATCAGAGATTTATTCTAGCTCGATCATGCTGAGAAAGACTGCGTGGACACAGAATATGCTGAGCTGCCATTTGTATGAAGTGTGTGGGTTGCGCAAGCTGTCAGTGTGTGATATGGGAGGGGCTGATATGTACGGGGCGAGCGCAACCACACATTTTATACGCATGGTAACTCAACAATGTCTATGTCCCCTGGTCTTTATAAGTATGATCTAGGTAGCGTAAATTTTGCTTTAGTGAACTCCCATTTTGCTGTTGGGGAGTGGAGCTCTTGAATTCGCTACGCTCAGAGTACCGGCACTCCGTTCAGTTCAATTCGATGCAATTCGTTTAATTTACTCTCCTATTACACATGGGCGATGGAGGCAAATAAAAAAGCTACAGAAGTGCAGCTTGACGACGCCCCTTGCCCCTATCCTGGGAGATCGGCCGGCGGAAAATATACCAAATTATAAGCCAGAAAAGACAATCAGTGATATAGCGATCAACATTTATCGGCAAGAGGAGAATATTTTGCGTATTGCATTCTTTTTTACCGCATCAATACAAACATTCTATATTAAAAAAAGGCAGTAGAGTCGGCAGTGTATACTGAATCATCTGAAGCCCGTATTACTTCGAGCACGCGGCACTTCCCTGATCAGGCTGCTGCGCACGCTATGTATAAAATTTTTGCACTTCGTTTGGCAATCCGTAGTGTTGGATGATCGAAAATTTCAAACGTGAAATAATATTTTATTCCTATTGCGTGATGTTTTAAAAAAGCGGTTCAGTACGTCCGTAATACGACGCAAAGTGACGCTGTGAACAATATACGCGTTATAGATCGTGTTTCCCTGCCCTCCATCGTACTCTTCTTCTTTTTTTTTGTTCTTTGAATCGGGGCTTTTGCTGAAACACGTAGGGTATGCAATTACATGTTTTAAGGCGGAGCTCCGGCGGTTTCTTTTTTTCTGACGTACCCAAACAAAACCCATTTCCGGAATACCCAAGATGTACTTTTCCTGACATGCTCTTTATTATCTCTAAATTTAAATTAGCGATTGAAAAAAAGCTTATGCCAAAGTCAACTTCGAAATGTTCCTGCGTTCAACTGCGGGAGACACGTCACATGTTATACTACTTGAAAGCCTAACAGGCAGTCTGATAAACACAGTATTTTTAGCGTTTTTTTTTCTTCTTTTTCTCTCTAGCGTACATCCATTCCCCGATAGCTACTGCGGGTGCCTCCATTTTGGTGCCAAGTGCACAGTAGATGCAACTAATTTTTAGCATTCAATGCTTTTAATTGTGTTTTTTTTTTTTTCATTCCGGGAATAGATCCGGATGGGAGGCAGAGGCAAAAGGCGGCAAAGCCTTACGAGTCCTCCGCCCCATTAGAAAGTTCCTGGAAGGTCAACCAACCAGAAGCCAACAATCAAGTAGGACGCAAGAAAAAAACGAAGAAGAAAACATGTTGATCTAGGTTTATTTCTAAAAAAACAGTTCTTACACGATGCATGTATTTTACTCTTTGTTATTATTTATTCCTTACTCGAAAAGTGTATCGCTCGCCACCAGGAATTCTCTAATGCTTTTCTTGAAATTGTGAGAAGAACGTAGAAAGTTCGTTTGTTCTTCAATTTCAGTTAAATCAAGAACCTGGTAAGTGATTTGTTGCTTTCCATAATTAGTTGTAACTTTAGCGGCTTGCCAAATACTTTTTCTCAGTGCATGCTCTGTTGTACAAATTTTAGGAGTTAGGATTATTGTTTCATTGATGCATTAGTTGAAGCAGGAGAAAGTAATATGTTCCGTTTGATTTTAATATAATACATTCTTGAAACAATTGATTCGCGCCTAAGTCACATTACCGATTCTTGCAACTCGTCGGCAGAGTTACAACTTGAAACAGTACACGTATAACAAATACGAGGAATGTGCAGACGGGACAAGCGTTCGTTCTACTGGAGAAGTTGTACTTTCCCATATTACGACATTTTATGCCACGTTTTCAGAGCTTCCATTATAGACTCCTTGCCTCTCAGACCAAAAAATTCATATTTCAATAACTTCCGAGAGAAATTAAAAAAAAATATATTGTGACTTGTAATCTGAGTTATTAGATCAGATGTGTCTATTAATGTGTTGAATCATTTTCGAGGCCAATGAGTGACTATCAGTATTTTGCCTTCTCCTATGGTGTGCGTAAAAAGGAGAAATAGCGAAAGCATTTTGGAGAGCGTTCCGAAACCCCAAAACCCCCCTATGCTACGCCCCTAGGCCGCTGTATAGCTTCCCACAATGCACTGGAGCAGCACAACGCTCCCGTCACCGCTGCACTTCCATCCACAGTAGCACAGCACGTATGTGCGCTGTCATTCTGTCTCACACACACATACACGCTCTCTTTATCTCACACACCTAGACGCACAGACATCCCTCAATTACACCCACACACTCATATATATACTGTTTTTTCTTCAACATTTACAGATTTGTTTTAAAACAGTCGCCAAAGCTACAGTTATGCAGTTTGTGTAGGTGAGTTATGCGGCCAAGGTGACATACTATGGGGAGCTAATCGTAACGATCAGTCGGCTAATTAAATAAAACTTGCTAATTACCTTTATAATAAGGGAAATAGACATATAGGTCCAATTAGGAACTTGTTGATCGTCATCGTAAACTGCTGTCCCTACGTTGTATCCAGAAGGATACAACGTAGGGATAACAGCTTACGGCCTACCGTAAAACGCTCCATTTGGACGCGTTTCTAGGTTTCGGCCACTTATCGGAGAGCATTTCTCCGCTCGACGTTCTGCTCCCCAGTGGCCTGAGACGCTCAACACACGTGCGACAAACTTCCCTCCATTCAACGAGGGAGGCGAGGGGTTGGCTTCGCGCCGCGAACGCCGGGCAGCAGGACCGCGGGCGCAAAGATGCGCTCCGATAAGAAACCGAAACCTAAAAACGGGTCCAAATTGAACGTTTTTTTTTTTGTATTTTTTCAGAACGCAGTAAAATGTTGCTCCTATTTAAAGGGGTAGAGAAACGAAATTCCAAGGCTCAAATTCTAGCTTGAATATGTTGCATGTTGCAACGTAACCTCAAAACACCAGTCTTCCGTTGAAAGGCACAAGAAAACTAATTTTAAAGCTAAATAAACGATCTTTCAATATGCACCTGGTGGGTGCATGCGGAGCCTATTTGGGAGGTAATCTAGCAACGTTGTGGAACTAGCTACGTAGCCGTGACGTTGCAGATTCCTTCGGAACAGCGCCGCCCTTTGGGATTTCAACATTTTCCTTCCTCAACTCACACATCACCTCACAAATCTCAACTCACAAATCGCGCATTGTACCAAACGGTACAAGAAGACGGAAAGGAAGGACTTCTCTCTTTTTTGGACCCTCGTTCGTGCAACCGGAAACAGTTATTATCCCCTAGAAGATTAGCCCGTCGCTCAAAACTCGAACAAGAGTTGCTCGTTCAGCCCTAAGCTGACAGTGGTTGTGGAAGCTACGTGCTCCTTGGGCCAACCACACGCTTGTCACCCCACGGGCACTTCGAACGGCTCGGTTGTAACGCACTGACGCTATTGACACCAACACAACGCTGACAACGCCATTAAGGGCAAAGCTCATAAACACGCCAGCCTTGCTACGTCACGAATGCGCGGAATCTTTTCTTTCAGTTTTTGTTTGCGCCGGATATCCCATGATGCATCGCGCTCTGCGTTCGCTTCTCTTCGAGCGCTTGCTCGAGTGCACCGTTTGGAACGAAAACTAGAGCCAGTCGTTCAAAATACAAACGTGCGATTATCATTTACGGTCATTATCCGTCATGCTTGATTAATTTCCGAACGAAATTTGAATATTTCAATTTTTGTTTCCGTACCCCTTTAAAGGGGTACTACAACGAAATTTCGGTGCTTATTTTATGGTCTATATGTGTTCAAATGAGCAGTATCACATCGGACACACCAATATCTGGTTAAAAAAGACACGAAAAGGAATTTTAAAACGAATTAAACGATTACCAAAAAGCACCTGGTGGATGTCGCTAACGCCTCGTTTGTAATGCTCGTCTGGGGGCCTTGAGAGGTAGTGACGGTTATTGTCTCGCCTCCGGCCACGACGAGAGAAAAGGAAAGGAGGAACTCCTCTTCCCGAGAATTCCTTTTGTGCGTCCCAGAAGTCGCTATTGTCCCTCTACAAGATTACAGAAGATTAACCCGTCACTCAAAATTCGTACAAAAGCAGCCGCTTCTGGTGGCTGGAACGACTAGGCCATCCTTTCGACGTCAGCCTCGCCATAGCTTTGCTCGTCCCGAGACGACCTACGTCACGATTGCGTTGGATGCCACGTGCTCTAAGTTGGGCGTTCTCCGAGCGCTTGCCAGAGTGGGCCGTTTATAACGAAAAATAGAGCCACCAGGCTCAAAATACAAACATGCGATTGTCATTTACGGATATTGTGGATCATATTCAACCTATTTTTGAACACGACGGATACATTTCAAATTTCGTTGAAGTGTCCTTTAAAGGAGTCATGAAACGCTTTTCCAACTTTTTCCTGTTTAGCTTTCCTCCTCAACTCATAAATCGCGCATTCTACCAAACAGTTCAAGAAGACGGAAAGGGGGAGTCCCCTCTTGCTCGGACTCTCGTTTGTGTACCCGGACACAACCATTCTCCCCCTAGAAGATTAGCCCGTCGCTCAAAATTCAGACAAAAGTTGCTTTCCCCACCCCGTTCACCCCGAAGCTGACAGTGCTGTGGAAGCTACGTGCTCGTTGGGCCAGTCACACTTTTGCCACGTGATCACGCTCTCTCGCGCATACCCACGCGCAGAGAATGAGGTCAGGTGATGAAAGGGAGGCGGCTGATTGGTCCGGCAAGCGCGTAGCTTCCACCACAATGTCAGCTTAGGGGTGAAGGGAATAAGTGAGGTCCGGTGCCGTGTGACGTGCGTTTGGGCCCGATTGACGCGCTGCGGGGACCGCGGATGTATCACAGTGAAAAGGCAGAGAGCTTACGAAGGGAAGGAGGTACGAAATAGTCCGCTGTGTTTTCAAATTTTCGTACCGAAAGTCAGGCTTTTGACTTTCTACCTTTTTTCTTTTGGCCCGCTGAACGATGTGCTATTAGTAAAATCCCAATATAAATTTATTTATTCAAGCCCAAAATTCATTTCATGGGCCCTTTAATATTTTCCTTAAATGAGTTGATTTGGTGGTCCTCAGTGATTTTTAGCACGTTTCTAATGAAACCATATGTCCATTTTCACTGATTAAAAATTAATCATTAAATGACACTTAATTAGATGACTGATTGTAAATATTAGACCCCTATACTATGTTCTTCTGGCCGTATAACACCTGCAAAAACCGTGTAATTGTAGCTGTCACGGCTTTTTATAAACAAATCTGTAAAGCTTAAAAAAATTAAAGCCGTTTACAACCACCTGTAACACCGAATTCGGGCGCAGCTCTTGAGGGAGGAGGAGGAGGGAAGGGTACTGAGGGAGGGTATGCCCCTGCTCCCTCCTCCTCATCCTGCCTGCTACTCCTCCCTCCGAGCGGCGGTGGCGTCGCCGCCGGCGTAGCTGAGAGGTCACGTGACCCCTCGTGACGTCGCGGGACCCTCGAGACCTCATGGGGGTCACGTGACTTCAAGGTGGTACGTGACGTCATCGGGGTCACGTGACCTCACGGGGGTCACGTGACGTTACCAGGGTTGTGTGACCTCGCGGGGGTCACGTGACCTCACAATTACGCCGACCGCGATGGCGACGGCGATGCCGCTCGAGCCGGAAACGGGCGCCTAAGAGCTGCGCTCTAAAAGAAAATAAACTATCTACGGAGATGCACACACACACGTGCACGAAATCTCTATATCTCTGCCTTGTCACATGCAGAAGCACATGAGTACGCCCCATCGTTTTTAATCTTACACACACACTGATGTCCACTCTCTGACGCTCACACGCACTCACACAAACACATGTATACAATCTTACACACGCGCACAACGTACGCACGCGCGTATACGCACACACAACACACACACACACACTAGCTCACACGTTCTCTTCTTTCTCTACGCACATAAGCTTGCTCTTTTTTAAGAGTACACACGCACATGCGCTCACACATCTTCTCTTTTCTACATTACATGGGCTGATAAAGCACATACATTTACGTTTTTTTTTAAAGCTAGGCTCGCGCTCGGAAGTGTTCGATGACATAGCGAACGGAATACCGCAATGGACGTTTAACAGCAGCTAAAGGCGTTTAAAAAATCGGACAGATATTTTTCCAGAGAGTACAACCTCAAAATCGTTCATTAGTGCACGTATTGTCTCCTGCGTTCCCGTGATAAGCGTCATGCGTTGCCGGGATGATCTTAGTTCAATTATTGAGTCCTCTGATTGCAAAATAATTGTGTTAACTGAAACATGGCTGTCTAGTAAAGTTTGGAGCAGTGAAATATTTACGTGCGGTAAGAAATTTAACGTATATCGGCAGGATCGAGCTGAAAGAACGGGTGGTGGAGTTCTTATTGCTGTGGCCGATGGTATAGTCTCAAACGTTGTCGATGTTTTAACTGACTTAGAAATGCTTTGGGTCAGCGTAACTGTAAACTACAAGCAATTAATTTTGGGTGTCTGCTATCGGCCACCCAACGCTTCGTCTTCCTTTTGTGAACATTTGCATGATTCGGTTAATGCAATCGTTAGTCGGTTTCCTACGTCACAAATTGCTCTCCTCGGTGATTTCAATTTTCCTAGCATTTTGTGGTCTACTACGCCGCCTACTGTACACCCTTTTTCATCAGAAGGGAACGACTTCATTAATTTATGTTCTGAGTTCAATCTTTCTCAATTAGTTGATCAACCTACACGAATTACTTCTACCTCCGCAAATGTTTTAGATCTTGTGTTGACGACATGTCCAGACATAGTATCATCTATATTGTACCTGCCTGGTTTGAGCGACCACTGCTTGCTACATATTGATTTAAATATACCTTTGCAAGCTACTTCCAATACTATTAAAACAATTCGGGATTATAGTAAAGCAGATTTCAATGCTATTAATAGTGAATTGGCATTGTTTTTAGACACTTTTTTAAGTGGTTTTTTCAGGCGTTCTGTTAACGAAAATTGGAATATATTCAAATCAAAAGTAAATGAGCTCCTTGAGTCGCACATCCCACTCAAAAGAATTTACTCGAACTCAAATGCACAATGGTTTACTAGAACAATCGGGAGACTTAGGAACAAGAAAAAGCGTTTTTTCCGTGCCGCTAAGCGTGATCCCACAGCTGACCGGTGGGACGCGTATCATGTCTCTGCTGATTTGTACATGTCAGCTGTGTGTAGTGCGAAAAGTACTTACTTTAATTGTACATTACCATCTATGCTAATTAATAACCCCCGCCAGTTCTGGAACACCACGAAAGAGAAAAGTAATACAGTTGTAGAGCTCAGAACCGATGATGGTAGCCCTATTTCTCGTGAAGAGTGTGCCAATGAACTCAATGCTATTTTTGTCAGCTGTTTTTCTGACCTCCCTATAAGTAATGATCAAACATACATGTCCTATGACTACCTCCCCATGTACCCCATATCAATTAGTCCTGAAGGCATTGTGAACATAATCGATTCCCTTAAACTATCCTCCTCATGTGGTATAGACTGTATAAACTCCAAGTTTTTGAAGAATACTAGAATGTACTCCTCCATTTTTCTTGCGAGCATATTTTCTCAATCCTTAGAACAAGGTATCTTGCCAGACGACTGGAGGGTAGCCAAGGTGGTCCCAGTTCACAAAGGAGGTGATAAATTCAACCCTCGAAACTTTCGCCCAATTTCATTGACCAGTGTCCCAAGCAAAATTTTAGAGCATATCATTTACTCTAACTTAGTAAATTTTCTAGAATCAAATAAGTTTTTTTGTCCCTTTCAACACGGCTTTCGAAAAACATTCTCATGCCAAACACAGCTTGTGTCATTCACGCATGACCTTTATTCTATCGTTGACGTTTGCTCCAAAGTAGATTGCGTATTTCTAGACTTCTCTAAAGCCTTTGATAAAGTGCCCCATACCTTACTCTTGTCCAAGCTTAGTAAACTAAATATTGATCCGGCGGTACTCACGTGGATACATTCATTTCTAACCAACCGTAAACAATTTGTCAACGTGAATGACACAAGCTCTGCTATGGTATCAGTAACATCAGGCGTTCCTCAAGGTTCTGTGCTCGGTCCGTTATTATTCCTTATATACATTAACGATCTACCCTCTCATGTATCCTCAAAAATGTCTTTATTTGCTGATGACTGCGTTATTTATCGAGAAATTACCCATGATTCTGATTCTAACCTACTACAAAACGATATTAACTCTGTTTCCAACTGGTGCGACTCGTGGTCCATGGTACTAAATTCTAGCAAATGTAAGGTTATGAGAGTGTCCCGTTGTACTTCATCTCAGCCCCATTATACGCTAAATAACCATCCCCTTGAATTAGTTATGGCCTATAAGTATTTAGGAGTTCATATTACATCTGATTTATCATGGAGGACTCACATTAACTACATCATTAACAACGCTAATCGCATGCTAGGCTTCCTTAAAAGGAATTTTTTTTAGTACCCCAGTCTTTGAAGCTAATTCTTTATAAAACCCTTGTACGATCAAAGCTTGAATATGCATCTTCTGTTTGGGACCCTGGTCAGTCTGTACTAATTGATTTGATTGAAGCCGTCCAAAATCGTTCTGTTAGATTTATATTTTCGAATTACCATCGGACAGCCAGCGTTAGCACTATGAAGTCTAATCTTTCTCTCCCTGAATTATCAACTCGTAGAAAAGTAGCCCGTCTAAGTCTGTTTCATAAAATTTATTTCGCTAATGAGACGCTGCGTAATAATCTAATTATACCTCCTCTTTACGTTTCACCTAGACTTGACCATCAACACAAAGTTGGCATCCCATATGCTCGCACCAACATCTTTTACCATTCCTTCATACCGTCTACATCCTTTGACTGGAACCACCTAGCTGCACCCGTAGTCTCGATCATAGATCACGACCTTTTTCAAAAAGCCTTGGAATGTATTTTTTTCTAATCTACACTGATTGTATTACCTGTGTATCCGTGTCTGTGTTTTTTCAATATATCATGCAACCACTTCCCCTCTGTAATGCTTACGCCCTGAGGGTAAAATAAATAAATAAATAAATAAATAAATTAAACACCAAATCTATAAAAATTATCGATACATTCATTAATATTTCACTCTTCTCATCGCGGAAACCTTCCTGATTGCATTAAATACGCCCATCCTTTTTGTCACGTCGTCCTGCTCATGCCATGCAAATATATTTCCAACAAGACGTCCTGAAGGGCACGGGGGGCAGAGCGAACAGTGCGTCGTTAAGCAAAAACCGTACAGACTCCAACTAATCACCGGTGAGCCGTTCGTGGGACGCAGAGCTCAAATTAACGCCACCTGACCCGGCGGCACAATCATCGATGGGCCGGCTCATCAGAAAGACGCCCTCGAGGAACAATGTACAACAAGAATGCTTGTTCTCGAGGCACGACGAAATGACTCTCCAAATTGGGTCAGTCGCTTTTGAGCCCGTCTCTGGTCGAGCATCGACGGCGAGGTCGTCCGCTTCGTTAGCACGACTCTTGTCGTGGCGCGGAGCAACGGGAGGTGCCCGTCGGGATCACGCTGTCGAACGGTCAAGGCTGCCGGTCTTGTTTGTTCTTGAACGCTCTCGGAACGAACTGCATGGCATCCCTCCCTCACCAACACCCTCCTACGTAACAAGGCTGCGGTCCTGGGTCGTCTACGTCACTGGAGTGGAGGCCGGCGCGGAGCACCCGCGACAGAGTCAGGCAGGACTCGTTTCCCCCTTTTTAAAACATGAACTATGCTTTTAAACGGAACTCCACAATCACAAAAGTTTTGTCCGTCCGTCCGTCCGTCCGTCCGTCGCATTGCGTCGCTAAAGTTAGCGGGTAAATTGATATCACGTGACCTATACGCCGATTCATTTAGTCCCGACTAAAATCACCGAGAAAATTGATGCCACGTGACCTGACATCACAAGACGTATACATCAATTCAGTCTCCACTAAATATAGCGGAAATATTTATGCTACCTGATTTACGCTACATTAAAGGCGGGAGTGCAACGATTTTAAGATGAAAATAATTTGCATCTCGTCATTTTTACATTGTTTATCGTGTCCCGGAGGATAGAGAAAACATCTCCTTCAGTAAAAAAATCGTCGCGATTCCACCGCATAATCGCAACGCAAAAGTCTAACTTTTTTCCCCACCTGCAGCCACGAGTGGCAGCCGAAGGAACTACGGCGAGAAGCTTACGTGACCTCGCTCGGCTCTAAGCTGCAGCATAACGCCCGCTAATTAATCTACGCAGAGAGGGAGAGGAGGCGTCCTCCGAGAGAGCACACGGGAACCCACACGGCACCCCCAATTACGTCACTAGGAGTGCGACCAGCTGTGACCCCGAAGACTGGGAGTGGGTTGAGGAATGCCAAAAATGCCAACATTAATTTTTTTTTTACACCACAATCAAGACACGCAGGCGAAATCGGTTTTCTGTTTATTTTTATTACTTCGAAAGTGTCAGAAGGCAACTTCCACAAAGTTTTGACCAAAGTCCGGAAATCGTTGCACCCCCCCCCCCCCCCCCGTTTAATTTAGTTTCCCGGTAAATTTAGTAGCAAAACTGACGTCACGTCACCTTTATGCCCATGTCCGTTCCCTCGTTAAATGCAACGGGGAACTTTATAAAGATATTGGCCCTTCGGTATACGTCCTTCTCATAGTACAACTTTCCCAGCAATTTCAGTGTTGTTGTCGAGTTGTTCCCTAGCTTTCACTAGATCCTAAATGAAGTTGCTGGAAAATATTGCCCTCTGAAGTGGGCCTCGGGCCCTCTTCAGACGGGGCAACTTTCCCAACGATTTTGGTGTTGCTGGCGAGGTGTTCCCTAGATTTCCCTATAGATCCTGGCGCTGCGACACGAATTGCACGGATCGCGTACGGCTCGAAACAGACGAGCAACTCAGACATCTACCTATAGTATACATATAAGGCCGTTAAGCCTAAAGGCAAGCCCTTTACGAAACAAAATTATAAATAAAATAAAAAAAAACTCGGACATCTTGGAGACGTGTTTGAAGCGGCAGTAGCCAATTAGGGACGTGATATTTTCACGTGACACCCCTCTAGCCATGACGGTGACAACTAAAGACTTGGTTCTGCTTTCCAATGGATCGTTTTTAGGAATAAACCGTTTCAGGAAGATGGGTTAGTAATCTCAAGTCAAGTTAACTATATAGAAACACGTTTCTGTCGCGTAACTGTGTGTCTAAATAGTGCAAGCGAGTTCAAATTCATAGATGATGGCAAATCATAGCAATTCGGTTACTTCGTGTGAATACTACCAGTACCGCAGCACTCGAAGTTTTTAAAGGAGCTGTGCAACAGTTTCAGTGCTTTGCTTAACTAATGTGGGAGTTGGTGTCTCGACATTTCTAAAGTAAAGAACCAAAAACCGCTTTCGCCTGCATGTCCTAGTTTTTATTTTAAAAATGGACAAAGATTGAGGTTTTCGGCGCCTCTCAACTCGTTCACTAACTTCCGAGTCACGTGCGCTGTGACGTCAATGGGGAAGGCGCGAGGGTTCCGGTGAAGCTCTCTCTTTAGAGCCATCAGTGAGCGGCGAGAACTCATCCGCTCGCGACCGCGTGACCACGTGCTGGCGGGCGCAGCCAAGAAAGGATGAAAGTCTCATCCGGGTCCGGCCATACCTGTCCGACCCGGTCCCCCTCCTCCTCTGGCTTCTGGCGGCTGTTCCGCTGCGGACGGTTTTGTGGACCTAGGATAGATGGCGCCATTGAAACTCCGTATAATAAAGTTTAGTCGGTGATACCAGGCTTTTGACGCATTTATATTTATGTTGGAACGACAAGATTTATAGAAAAGTTACCTTTTATCGAGCAGGTATTCGCACAACTTGCTATCTTTCTACAAGATTTCCCTATTGACGTCATGCCGCGTGTTTCTCATGGCCGCCGCTAGCGGCTGCAGGTCGAGGAATATTCAAATTTTTGCCTCGCGATTACGCGGCGGAATCCCAACATTTCGAAGGAAGGAGGTGTGTTTTCTGCCCTTTGTGACAAGGTGAACAATATCAAAAGTAGAAAACGACAATTCTTTCAACGTTCAAATCGTTGCACAGCTCCTTTAATAGAACAAAAGCAAGCACACCATCATTGCTTTGTCGCATACCTGTGGAGCACTAGGCTCAACAGGCAGAGGAAAAATATCTCTTCATACGGCAGTTTTTGATTTCCTGGAGATCTTATAGCAGTATAATAAGAAATTTCTTTTATTTTTAAGGTACTGAGTGATAGCTAGAAGCCCGTGCTTATAGCTTCATCTTTTGCCGCGTTGCTCCTGCTGAGCAAGAGTTTATGCCGCCGTGGAGCCGAGGTGCTTTCTTCAGAAAAGAGCTCGCACCTGTATACCCTGGTTGCATTGCCATTCCGGGTGATTTACGTGAGAAAGGGCTGAGAAGGAACCATTTAAACGAAACGATAGTTCGTCCAAAAAAGAAACAGAATAATGCAAAATGTGTGAACAGAGCCGAGCTCCCTTTCGAGAGGAAATTGAATCGAAGATATAAAACTATATTTTTGGCGCATGTTGTGCTCGATGCAAAGGAACGGGGGCTCGCAGCCGCAGGATGCTTATGGGCCGCATCCCAAAGGGTCGCGGGCCACATGCGTCCCGCGGGCCGAGTGTTTCAGACCCCTCGTGATGGGGAATGAAAGGGCATCATGAAGTATTGTCTTAAAAAGCACAATTGTACTTTACTTTCAAAGTACAAATGTATTTATAATAAGTACTTTACTTGAAGTACATTACACCCAGGTGAACTTACTACTTTACTTTAAGTACATTCTTTCTCGATATTTTGTACTTCCAATACGTTTTAAAAATGCTGTTATAACTGCAGCTTTAAAAAAAAATTTAAACAGTTTGTTAGTGAAACAGATTACCTTCTGCTGTTGTCTAAGTTTCATCAAGTGACGTCTTTTAAACTGCTT
>JAZHYW010062535.1:0-15195 GCA_037355805.1 Ixodes ricinus | reverse complement strand
CGGCGAGATTGTCCGGCATCCGGAGCTACGTGCTTCTCGTGTAGCCGTGCGGGTCACTTTGCCAACGTCTGCCGGAGTCGTCCAAGAGGCGAACCTTACCAGCAGCAGCTGGCCTTTCCTGCGGGGCCCCGGGCCTCTGCCCGCAACGACTACTACCATCGTCAAGCAGAGCCTGGTCCGACAAGGACTCCTGTGCAAGCGGACTACGAGCTCCCAGCAACCATCTACACCGTCGCGCCGCCCGATGATTTTCTGGAGCGGTGCCGTTTCTGTGTTGGCCCCCGCCACTCGAGGAAGTTTTGTCCGGCGGCGTATTGTCGCTGTTTTTCGTGCAAGAAGCCAGGACATCCAGACCGAGTTTGCGAGACTCGACCTCCGGTGGCCGCGACTCGACCGTTGTGGGCCTAGCAACCCTCCCACCGTGTTCGGGTCCAGCTACCGGATGCGTCGAACGATGCATCTCCCTTAGGCGCCCCGAGCGCCATGGTCCCGGCCCCGGGGATGTGCCTTGCCCCCAGAGCCGTCGGTTCCTGTTCTTGGTCCGGCCAGCCCGGACACCACCAATCCAGACCCTGAGATTCAACGTCCAAATTTTGGCTGAGTCCCGAGGCCCCTAGCTCCTCCTCTTCCTGAGGGTCCCGTTCCAGCTGGGAGTCCCCTTCTCCTCCCCGAGGGTCCTGCAGAGGTCGTGGAACGTGTGCCCGAGGGCAATGCTCAGTCTCGTGAACAGAACCTGTCTCCTGGGACGTCTCCAGACAACAGGTGGTCAGAAGCCAGCTGGTCATCCAGCCGCACAGAGACGGCTACTGAGGGTGCAGCCTCTGGGACTCCTTCGAAGGTGCACCAGTATCGGTACCGGCGCCGTCCCCTGTGAGAGTGCCGTCGGCATCATTCAGTGAGCCGACACTCCGGTTCGATCCTCCAGAGACCCAGGGCCAGGGTCCAGATACACCCAGTCCCCGACAAGACAGTCGCCCGCATCGAGCCCAGCTGCTGCCAGAGCGCCTGAAAGACTTCTTTGTTGTGAACTTTTTCGGCAGCAGTTCTTTCGGACAAGTGCGCGACATATAATTTTAATGCATATGTGAACAATCAGTGAGTTTTTCTTTATCCAGCATGCTGCCTCAGCGCAGCCTTTTTCACTGTGTGCTTTCCGCAAATGTCATTGCGACGTGCTTTTACTTTCTATTCATTTCGTATTTTCCAGTGTCTTGATTTAGAGTTGTCAGACGTCATTCCATTGAAGTGTTCAGCGCACTTAGCATTTTCCTTTCAGTGAATTTCCCATCCGACTGCCCTGCAGTTTGGCGTCAGTTTTTACTTCCCTCACTGTTTTGGGAAGAGTGTTTATTCACTTTTTCTAAAAAAGGGAAGAATATGTTTTTTTTTCAGGAAAATAAAAATGATGTATTTCAATTTTTTCATTTACGTTTTACCACACTAGCCAGGTGGCGCCACTGTCCACCCTCGCGCCCGTGTTGTCAGGGTTGCGTCCCCGTGGCGCTTGACTCCCCATGTTGTTTACCGTTATATAAATGAGTACGCTACAAGCCACCAACCGTTTCGGACGCCTCTTTCCTTCCGGGGCTCCCGCACCCTCGGCCCCGCCGGTCACCACTTCGGCATGTGAGACCCCTCGTCTTTTCCGCAGGCCCGCGTGGACACTGCTTTTCTTTTATTTCACCAGTGACCGCTTTTATTCACAACATTTTGGCGACGAGTATTTACTACAAACCTCTAACCAGTTCAAACGCCAAACCCTCCAATCAGCCGCCACCAACACAAAGGACACCTCTAAACAGTCCAAACGCCAAACCCTTCAAACACAAAATAGTACTATGGACGGCCTTCATGCGGATTCACAAATATAACTCTACAATCTCCCCCAAAATTTAACAAAATAATCAGTACCTATTCTATTCTAACAAAAGTACACTAAAAGAAAACCCAAAAAACAATGCCTTTTCCACCAAAAAAACAAAACAAAAAACTTTATGTTAGCGATTAAGGGATGACACACATTGAACCTAAAACGGGGCAAAAATTTACAGTACACACGTCCCATTTTTAAAAAAGTTATTTTTTTAAAAACATTTTTGCAATTTTTGGTCAAACTTTAACGAAGCCTGACTTATGCAATCACCTAGAGATTTTATCTGCACCTCCTTCCTTACTAGTCTTTTTGCATCATTCCTCTCCTTGTGAATGATTTCTGTCTCCGACCACATCGCAGTGCAGTTGTTACATTCGTGGACATGTTTTGCGATTTCTGAGTTCGGTGCACTGTTCTTCACCTTTCTTTTGTGTTCACTTAATCTGTCGTTGATGTGTCGTGATGTCTGTCCTACATACTTAAACCCGCATTCCAGTGGTATCTAATACACAACACCATTCTTGCAATTTACCGATTTTTCTCGATGGTTCTTTTTGCAGTTATTCGCACCTGTTTGAAGTGGTGTCAATCTGCTGAGTTTAAAATACGAGCTAAAGACCGTATCTACTCCAAACTTTTTCGCACATGTCTTCAAGTTGTGCAAAATTTTATGAAAATATGAGATCACAGCAAATCTGGTCCTTTCACCATGTTCCTTTTCTCTCCTTCCTTTGATAACCATTTCTAACTGCCGTTTGATAAAACTGTTTTTATACCCTACACTGATTAACCTTTTGCACTGTCTTTCAATTGAATCCGTGATAAAATGAACACACGATCAGTCTAGCGCGTTTCTGACCAACGACTTTACAACCCCAGTTTTTACGGTCTTCGAATGACAGCTAATCCTTGGCAACACCAATTTAGAATTTTTTTTCCGTATTCCCAACATATCCTTTGATTCACATGAATACGTATAAGTCTAGGAACTCTAGGACCCCTCTTTCCCCCACAGGGGGCACCTGTGAAAGCAGGTGTTTGGAGAGTGGCATCTCCACGTACCTTGAGCCCCGCAGGGGGCGCCTGCACCATAGGTGCTAGGTGCTTGGTGAGTAGCGTCACCACGGACCCCAGCCACGTGGGCCACCATACCCGCACGCAGGGGGCACCTACTTCATAGTAGGTGCTTGGTGAGTGGCGTCACTACGAACCCCGAGCCATGTGGGTTCGCCCACCCACGTCTGGCTGTGCGTGGCGTACCCGTGTCCGGGGAAAAGGGGACCCTGGTGGTTGAGCTGAGCCCAGGGTATGTTTGGACCCTTCGGGGCCCTCCGGGCGAGGCAATACACCGCATCGGCCCCTGCTTCTCGTAGACGGGTGTCCTGGCTTGGCCCGACCAGGATGATTTAGTCAGTCGCCTCTTCTACCCTCTTCTTCCTTCTTTCACTTTTCCTCCCACCTCTTTCTCTTTTCTTCTACACTCTCTTCCTTCCGTTTTCACCTTCTTAGGCGGCAAGGGCTAACCTTGAGTGGAAACAGGTCCTGTCCCTGCATCCACACTCGGTTATAGTGCCCGGGCAGCACTGGTAGAGTAATTGTGTCAGCCAAGCCTTTCTTGCTGTGGCAGATTACCTATCCCCTCGTTGGGCTCCGTGGTGGGCGGTGCACCCGGGCACTGAAATTCCTTCCCATCTATATGGGTTCGCAAACTAAAAAAACCTGATCGGGCCCCGAAAAGGGTTCGCACCGAAGTACCGGTTCCATTTGAGATGTCCCTTGTTTCCGAAAAGTTTCCAAGATTCCTAGTTTTACACTCTGAAAATGAAAAGCCACTGGGCAAACTGTCGCCCTTCCTTGTAGCCAAGGTACTAGAAGGCGTTGTCGGTAAGAACTTTCATGCAAAGAAAATGGCATCCGGAGACCTCCTTGTAGAGATCAGTACGAAACAGCAAAGTGATGCCCTCTTGGCTCTCAACTCTGTTTCGGACTACGAAGTCACTGTTACTCCACATCGCATATTGAATACTGTCCAAGGGGTTATTTCTGAGGACAACCTGCTAGACACATCGGACGCAGAGCTGGTGGAGGGCCTCTCCAGCCAAGGAGTTGTCGCTGCGCGACGAATCAATATTCGTCGTGATGGCAACGAACGAAAGACGAAGCACATCATCCTAACCTTTGACAGCACCACTCTCCCTGCGACTGTAAAGGCAGGCTACCTCCAGTGCAGAGTCCGACCCTACGTGCCGAACCCCCAACGGTGCTTCAAGTGCCAGCGGTTCGGTCATGGATCACGTAGCTGTCGGGGGCTGACACATGTGCTAAGTGCTCAAGCAAAGAACATGTTGCCAACTGTGAGAATGAGCCAAAATGTGCGAACTGCGAAGGTAACCTCCCTTCATACTCGCGTTCCTGCCCTCTCTGGAAACAAGAAAAAGAAATACTGACGCTGAAAGCCAAAGAAAACATACCATACGTTGAAGCAAAGAAACGATTTTCTTTCTTATCGAAGGGTGGATATGCCGAGGTCGTGCGCAGGGGACCGGCACGACCAGTGACGGCATCGACGGGAACCCAGACGTCTCCGGATGATCTGCGGCTCTCGTTGAAGTCCCCTCCTAAACCCACAGGGACGGTGCCTGTGGCACCGGGTCCCAAGCCCAGGGTGGATGCTGGCTCACTAGCATCCACTTCAGAGCAGGGGAAGGCTCCCCTGACCGGGCCGGCCACCCCGCACCTCTGGTCCGAATAGGCCTGGTCCCCGCAGGGGGTGCCTACACCTTAGGTGTTAGGTGCTTGGTGAGTAGCGCCACCACGGACCCCAGCCACGTGGGCCACCATACCCGCACGCAGGGGGCACCTGCCTTGGTAGGTGCTTGGTGAGTAGCGCCACCGCGAACCCCGAGCTATGTGGGTTTACCCACCCACCCACGCCTGGCTGTGCGTGGCTTAACCCGTGTCCGGGGAAAAGGGGACCCTGGTGGTTGAGCTGAGCCCGGGGTATGTTTGGACCCTTCGGGGCCCCCGGGCAAGGCAATACACCGCTTCGGCCCCTGCTTCTCGTAGACGGGTGTCCTGGCTTGGCCCGACCAGGATGATTCAGTCAGTCGCCTCTTCTACCCTGTTCTTCCTTCTTTCACTTTTCCTTCCACCTCTTTTCTCTTTTTCTCTACACTCTCTTCCTTCCTTTTTCACCTTCTTAGGCGGCAAGGGCTAACCTTGGGTGGCGACAGATTCCTCTCTTGAACCACACTCGGTTATAGTTACTGGGTAGCACTGGTAGAGTAGCATACCCAGCCAAGCCATACTTGCTATGGGGTGCTACCTATCCCCTTGTTGGGCTCGGTGGTGGGCGGTGCGCCACGAGTTTCTGAAAACCTCCCCATCTTTATGGGTTCCAAGTCAAACCAACCTGATCGGCCTCCCAAAAGAGTCCGCACCGAAGTTTTCATCCCAGACAGACTCCATATATCCATTCCAAGTACCCAAAGTTTTTGGTTATTCACTCCGAAAGTGACAAACAGCTCTCAAAATTATCGCCTTTCCTCGTTGCAAAAGTACTTGAAAGTGTTGTGGGAAAGAACTTCAAAGCCAAAAAAATGTCTTCTGGCGACCTTCTGGTAGAAGTTGAGACCAGCGAGCAGAGTACGGCGCTCCTTGCACTGCGTTCAGTGTCCGACCATAAGGTATCAGT
Source organism: Ixodes ricinus (assembly GCA_037355805.1). Classification (NCBI taxonomy): domain Eukaryota; kingdom Metazoa; phylum Arthropoda; class Arachnida; order Ixodida; family Ixodidae; genus Ixodes; species Ixodes ricinus. Next base: position 9,628 of record JAZHYW010062535.1, on the reverse strand, counting down.
AACGCTACATTGCACACTGAATACGATCCAGGGAGTAATCTCTGAGGAAGACCTTCTAGAGACAACTGACAATGAAATTGCCGAAGGTCTTTCTGACCAAGGAGTCGTGGCCGCAAGGCGTATCTGCATGCGACGTGACGGGCAGGAAATAAGAACAAAACACATTGTTCTAACATTTGAAGCCACCACACTTCCTGAATCTGTCAACGCCGGATACCTCCGCTGTAGGGTTCGGCCGTATATCCCTAACCCCCGGAGATGTTTCCAGTGTCAGAAGTACGGACATGGCTCCCAGAACTGTCGCGGGAAAGCCACATGCGCGAAATGCAGTAAAACCGACCACAAGACAGATTCTTGCACAAACAGTGCGCAGTGCGCAAACTGCAACGAGGCCCACCCGGCATACTCCAGAGCATGTAGGGTATGGAAAGATGAAAAGAAGTTTTAGCACTCAAAGTAAAAGAAAACTTGACATACCAAGAGGCACGTCGCCGTTTCGCTTTCTTGCGGAAGGGCGGCTATGCGCAGGTGGTGCAGCGGGGACATGCACCACTGAAGGTTGCTGTGGCTACCCAGACGTCCTTTCTGGACTATCGGAAGCCACAGCAGTCCCCCTCGCCCAAGCTGAAAATTCAGCTGCCCGGGCGTGCAGTATCGGCTGGGGGATCTACTGCTTCCTCCAGCCAGACGACCACCCCTCCCGCTCTCACGGGGCGGCAGTCTGTCCCAGGTAGCGGCGAGGGAGCACAGACGGCATCCCCCTCACGGGATGGGTCGGCAACGGCCAAGCCTGTCCGTAGCCCGCGATCCCCTTCAGGGGAGAGGGGCCCACGCTCTCAGGAAAGGACATCCGCATCCAAGGAGCGGCATGGTTCCTGTGCCACTCCAGCACCCAAAGGGCAGGAACAGGAAGCCTCCAGCGCCTCCCTGCCTGACACCTCCGCCACCTCTTTGGCTGGAGGTGGTCGTGGCCGACGCCTGACGCCTCGTGGCCAGAGTCTTTCCACATCTTCTGGAAAGGTCTCGCCACAGGAGTCAGAACCTATGGATGAGAGTACCCAGGCCTCCTCTCATGCGTCTGACACAGAAGATATGGAGTGGCAGACTCCCAAGGCCCGCCATAAAAGTAAACAACAAATAACACCCCCAAAGTAACAATCTCCAACACATGGCTGCAACATTCCTTCAATGGAATGGACCCTTTACGAAAGTCAGTCAAGCAACTATGAGATACCGAAACCGCCGCCATTACTGCGTCGTCGTTTTGGGAGCGAGCGATGGCAGGTGCTGCTGTGGCAGTACTCCCGGTACCTTTGGCTACGGTCCTCAGGGACGAGTGACTTTTCCTTCCCCGTGGAGCACTGATCTCACTGCAGTTCCGCGTAGCTTTAACAAATGTAAGATAGAGGCGTACCGTGCATCGACACTCGCTTCGAGCCGCCAGGTTGCCCGAAGCAACAAGTTCATCACCGAGGCCTACGTTGATCCGGCGTCGGTTCAAGTGTTGAGGTAAGCACTGTTCTTTCTTGTCGCCCGTTTAGACCTAAGCGTGAGCCAACCCAAAGCTATATACAAGCGCGCGCATCACGCCGTGAACGTGTCTTTTACGTGCAGGCGGACTTGTGCCGTCTGCCGCAGCGCCGTGCACAAGGAAACGCCAAAAGAGGCTTAAGATACTCGCGCATCTTCGGCCTCTTTTGCATGATGAAATGAAATGTAATATCTTCCGGCTCGTTGACTTCTCATAGCTTGAGATAATGTTGCGAAGCTCAGTGGCGTACGGAATAAAAAGAGTACGAGGCGGGGGGTGAGAGGTAAACAGAATCGCTCTTGCGTCGTGCCGGTGAACTTCGCCTCTGTACGCCGTGCTTCATAGTTTTTTTTTATTGTTTAGCAAAGGCGCTTGTTTTGATTGTATTGCTTTCTGTGCTGGCAAGTTTCACGTTGACGGTTTGACGTGTGTGGTGCCCGCGAGCGTGCACTATGTCCACTATCAGCACGAGCATGCTAGCTCAAAAGTTAGGACAAACCAGTCCTAACTTTCGGCGTAGTAAAAGCTTCCGGCGTTTAGTAAACGAATGGGCCTCCTGCGTTGCCCAGGGGTGCTGCGAAACGAGACTTGTTAGGCCTTGTTTTGGGTAGTACAAACTCGAGCGTCTCCAACTGTCAGGCATGCAGAAGTGTGCCTGCTCTGGTGCAGGCGCGAGATCACGATGAAAATATAAAGAAACAACAAAAATCCGAACGCCGTCGAAGCTAAGACGCTAAGAGCGCGAGCCATGAGATGCCGTTCCACGCGTTCCAAAGTAGACATGACAAACAAAAAGAAAAATGAAAGCGTCGCGACACAGGTGTTTCGACGTCACCACCCAGAGATAATAGACGCGTACCCTAGCGGTGGCGTCATGAATTTGGCACTTTTGATTGTCTTGCGGCGTTGAGTCTGGCCGATTTTTGGCGTCCAAAGGTGTTTTTCGTTCTTCAGCACCAGGCAGAATTAAAAAGCTCGACCAACATGCCATAAATAGTGCGAGGCTCAATCAGGTGAGCTTGTACTACCCAAAACGAGGGCGCTACGGTGTGTCCAAAGCTTCAGCGCAGGAGGCCTATACTCGCATATATGACGCGTCTTTTCTCACACATAGTGAGCACTGCTAAGAATATGCCTCTTACCTATTTAAGAAACAATGTGGGTGAACACATAGTATGTTTGTTCACTGTACAATCTATGCAGTAAACATAAGTAAACAAGATCGCAAATTTATTTCAGATCCACCACCGGAGTGCTCATCAAAGCAAGCTGTTTCAGGAGCCAGAGGAAAGCCAAAGTAGGAAACCTGGGAGTAGAAATATTGCGGTTAGAAAAAATGTGGTTGTATAACTTAAACGATGCAGACGGAACTTTGCAATAGAAACTTGTTTCCGTTTGGCTGTTCTACTGGTTGTTCTTAAACAGCCTTCTGTCAAGACTCAGGTATGTCTCTCTGTCCTTATTTGTTGTGTTACAAGCTCTTGAAACGACCTTAATAAAGTCAACTCTCCTATGCATCCCATGTGCACGTCTGTTTTACTCTCCAGTGTTATTCTCAACAACACATCGTTCATTCATTCAATCCATACTTTATGTTGTGGCAGACAAATATGCTGTGTGATGTATTCTATGGCATGCGGTGCCTTTTGCGGTTGTGATCGGGTGAGTTCTATGCTCACGGACAAAGTTACTAGGTAATGTGGTCAAAACACTTGAAGAGCAGCTCTAGCAGAACGTTACGGGGACGAGCAAAGCAAATAGCTCTCGGAGGCCCGATACCGCCCCGGGCGCGCGCTTGGAAACATGTTTAGAAGTTGCAGCACGAGCTCCCGATCAGCATTAAAGAGACGAAGTACACCTCTCCCTGCTAACAAGAGCAACCATGCAATGCCGATGTCGTTAACGTAAAACAATGTTCTATCGAATTCCATGTAATGTCGTGACGTGCGAACACTCCTTGCGTTCGTTCTTTTTTGCTCCAGTGCTTGTGCGGACGAGGTATTATCCGAAGGTACGTGCCCATACCTACTAGGAAACTTCACACAACTTGTGATCGGACACCACAACTCAACGTTGTCAGAAATCAACTCTGAATACTGGACAGAAGTCACTCGCAGCTACGGGATCCATCGCACCATGACTCGTGCACTTCAAACGCATTTCGAAACGATGTCGCGTGGACACTGGTTATCCTCTATAGATTATTTTTATTTGTGCTAACTTTACACTCTGAAGCGGTGAACACGCGCTTGAAGCTTCGAAAAGCGTTGAGGCAGCAGCGGACAGGCCAAATGTGATCGTCGCTCACTCCGCGCGGATCTGCATGACCCGATTTCTTCAAATACTAGTGTTTTCAACGTGAAAAAAAAAGCAACTCACTTTGTGTTGTTTTTTATATTTTGGCCCTCTTTGGGTGCATTGAGGGACGCAGCAATGGGTTGGCATGTCAAACGCTATCACCGCTGCCGAACGCAGCGGAACGGTTCAGGTTCAACCCCCTCGATGCTTGACGACGCAGTAATGGCGAATTTTGTCAAGTTCGCGCAACCGACACTAGAGGCGCTGACTTTCGTAAAGGGTCTATTGCAGGGGATTGCTTACTAACCTTGACGACGTTGAGTATCTTCTGCAGGAACACAAACCTGCAGCCCTGTGTTTACAAGAAACACATTTAAATGCCACACATACAAACTTCCTCCGAAATTTTAATGTCTTCCGGAAGGACCGCCTAAATGCTTCCATTTCATCTGGAGGAGTAGCCATAGTAGTTCCAAGGCTGGCTGCCTGCACGGCCATACCCTTGCACACTTCTTTAGAAGCCGTAGCAGTGCGTGTTTTAGTACATAAAGCCATCTCTGTTTGTTCACTATATTTATCACCCTCACAAGCTATAACAAGTGCAGAACTTCACTCTCTTTTAGATGAACTTCCAAAGCCCCTTCTTTTGATGGGGGATTTTAATGCCCACAATACTCTTTGGGGTGGGAATCGAACTGATGTTCGTGGGAAAATAATCGAATCAGTTTTAACCTCTCGAAGCCTTTGTCTTTTTAATACTGGTACTTCAACATATTTTAGCACCTCGTCCTTATCATCGACCTCCATCGACCTTTCCATTGGTAGTGCCTCGTTGCTACCTGACTTTTCATGGAGTGTAGATCAAAATCCCTATGGTAGCGATCACTTTCCCATTGTTTTAAAAAGCACAGTCTCTTTTAAGTCATTACAAACTCGAACTCCGCGTTGGAAGTTAGAAAAGGCTGACTGGGCCAATTTTAAAAAGGAGTCAGAGTTGCACCCAGAAACACTAGCTAGCTTAGATGTTAATGAAGCCTGTGAAGTCCTGACTAATGTAATTGTCCAAGCAGCACAGCGCTCTATTCCGAAAACGTCAGGACGCTTACCACCAAAACCGAAGCCTTGGTGGAATGAGGAGTGTAGCCTAGCTCGTAAGCGGCAAAACTGTGCATGGACAATAGTGCGCCGCTACCCGACAGTTGAAAATGTCATTAATTTTAAAAAGCTACGTGCTAAGGCCCGCCGTGTGAGACGCCAATCAAAAAAAACCACCTGGATGTCGTATGCTTCCTCAGTCAACAGTTCCACAGGCGTAAAAGTCGTATGGGACAGGGTCCATAGAATTAGAGGGGATTACCGTGCATTTACCATCCCTCTCTTTACATTAGACGGCAGTAGTGTTCCCACACTAGAACAGCAGGCTAATATTCTTGGTGAACATTTCCAGTCTGTCGCGGGATCTGACCATTATTCAGACACCTTTCTAAAATACAAGGCTGCCAAAGAGAAAGCACCAATAAAGTGTACTGGAGGTTCTAAAGAGGCCTATAATCAACCTTTTACCCCTGTGGAACTGATGATCGCCCTCGGCAAGGGAAAAGTTCTTCCCCTGGTCCAGACCTTATTCATTACAGTATGCTTCAGCATTTACATACTGCAACGATAGATACCATTTTAACATTTTTTAACTCTGTATGGAGCAGTGGAGTTTATCCCATTCTCTGGAAAAGGGCAATCGTGATTCCTTTGCTAAAGCCTGGAAAGGACCCATCATTACCTTCGAGCTACAGGCCCATTGCACTAACCAGTTCCCTTGGAAAAACGTTTGAACGAATGGTGACCTCTAGGTTGGTGTATTTTTTAGAGCAGAAAAACTTCTTCGACAAATTCCAATGTGGGTATCGGACGGGGCGATCAACTGTTGATCACCTTGTTCGCCTAGAAAAAACAGTCAGGGATGCCTTTGTTAACAGACAACATTGTTTATCGGTATTTTTTGATATTGAAAAGGCATATGATACCACATGGCGGTACGGAATTTTAAAGGATTTAGTTTCAGCTGGAATTCGTGGGAAAATGCTAGCTCTTATCAAGAGCTTTCTCGATGAGCGCTCGTTCCAGGTGAGGCTGGGCACGACACTTTCTGAGACGTTTGTCCAGGAGAATGGTGTTCCCCAAGGGTCGGTGCTGAGTGTTATTTTGTTTCTGATCAAAATGAACTCTCTTAGACAGGTTCTTCCCCGATCTCTCTCCTATGCACTTTATGTGGATGATGTACAAATTTCCTGCACTTCGTGTAATTTAGCTATTTGCGAACGTCAAGTTCAACTAGGTATTAATGGAATGACACGTTGGGCAGATGAGAATGGTTTCCGTTTCTCAGCAGAGAAAACAGTCTGTGTTCTGTTTTCTCTTCGAAGGGGTATCATTTTAGAACCCTCTCTAATTTTGGGAGGTCAGACCCTAAACGTACATCCTGAGCATAAATTTTTAGGGGTTATTTTTGATAAGAAACTCAGCTTCCGTAGTCACATCTTGCAACTAAAAAAGAAATGCTTGCTAGCATTGAATATTTTAAAAGTTCTTTCTCACAAGTCCTGGGGTAGTGACAGAAGGTGCCTGCTGCGTTTGTATCAGTGCCTTGTTCGATCGAAATTAGATTACGGTTGCATGGTGTACGGCTCAGCACGGCCGTCTCTTCTTCGGATCTTGGATCCTGTCCACCACCTGGGATTACGACTTGCAGCGGGGGCTTTCCGGACCTCTCCAGTTTCCAGTCTCTACGCTGAATTGAATGAATTTTCTCTTGGAAAAAGACGTCTGTTCTTGAGCCTTCAATATCACTTAAAAGTTCGCTCCGTGCCTCGACATCCTGCACTCGAAGTGTTTCTGGACACGCGGTATGAAAGGACGTACCAGAACAAGCCTTCTGTTATACCTCCTTTTCCTCTGCGACTTAAATCTGATGCCAATGCTTCTGCAATAGATATATCGAGTCCAGTTGCAACGCTGCCCAGCCCAGTTGCACCCTGGAGCATGAAAATAATTGTACCGGGCAAATTGGAAATCAAACTGTCGAAACTGGCCGAACTTGGAACGTGAACTGGCCAAGCTGGCAGCTGAATTGGCTAAACTGTTATTTGTACAGTTCAAACTGGTCGCTAATCAGGCAAAACTGGTAGCTTGAACTGGTGACACTGGTGTCTTAATGTTCAAGCTGGCAGCCAAACAGTTTGAACTGACAGTCGAACTGTTCTAACTGGCTGTCAAACAGCTACAACTGGCAATGAAACTGGACTTACTGTATCGAAACAAGTCATACCAGCCGAACTAAAGAAACTGCTCGGTGAGCAGGTCAAGTTAGCAGTATGTCCAGTTTAAAATAATTAACCATTGGAATCGATCCCATTGGCCTTTTTCATTTGGATCAATTTGGTTTGAATGGTTCTCATTTTAACTCCCAAGCGGGAGAACCGCATTAATGACTATTTTTTTTTCTACATAAGCGATTTGGGCTTTTACACTCCACACAAACCACAACAAAAAGAAAAATGGCAGAACAAGATTTATTAATTCTATAGGCAAATATTTTTCTAGAATGAACCTTGCCACAGCAGAGAAAATGTCTGCCCTTTACAGAACATTTTCTCTATGCAGATGTCGCATAACAGACTAGTAGACCAAATAAAAGCTATATTTTGACGCATGACAGGTCAAGAATTCAGTGATGCAATCGCCTCATAGAAGTTAATTTCCCTCTGCCGGCCAATCGTTCCCACTTGGACTTTATAACTTTTTCCGCTTTTTACCGCGGCCTTTATCCACCCTGGCCTGCAACTAAAAGCCGCTTCCAGGCTCCAGCGCAAGTGCCCGAGGGCGAGGCAGGGAGCCTCCTACCTGATGTCGGAGAAGCGCGGAGAAGCGCGGGAAAATGTGGCAGTGCGCCTATGAGCGTGGCGTATGAGTCAAGCGCCTGGAATGCGCCGGTGCCCTGGGACCGGAGATCATGCAGTGTCTCCACGCCCAGCGCGGATGCCTTGAAAGGGGAGAGGTGCTCACGTGCCAGGACAGGGAGCGCGCGGGCCAATCAGCGCGGCCCTCGCGCCCGCTCGAAGCGCCAGTTGGCGTCGGCGGCAGCTCCGAGGGCCAGAAAAAAAAAAAACCGGATCTGGCGCGACGCTTGAGCGGTTGGGCAGGTTGGGTCTTTGTTGTTGGTGCCGCGGTTCTGTTTGGGTTGGTTACAAGTTGTCTTCAGGCTGTGTTTGTATAAGATAGTTTGCCGGAGCCTTGAGTGCCGCACTCTGCCGATGGTTCCTGTGGCTGACGACGTCCTCCACCTGAGTTCCACTCGCTCGCGGGCGAAATGGCTGCGTCCCAGAACGGCGTGTTCGGAAGTCGCTCCGCGGGCAATGGCTGCCTCTGTCTCCGCGCCAGCGAGCCAGGTAAGCAGGCTCGACCATTTGGATTCATTTTCATAATCAGGTGCATCTGAAACTGAACGTTTCAGCAACCCGATTTGGAACATCTATGTTAGTAATAGAACCGCCAGTGTGCATGCAGCTTCAGAGCTATTCTACCGCAGTGGTTGCGAGTTGCACAGTGGACGACAGACTGGGGAGGCAGGAAGGGGGAACTTGTTACCCCCTTCCTGCCTTTTCACCCTGAGCGTTGCTTTGCGTAAAGGCTGAACCGCATGTAAGTGATTAAGCGAACGACGGTGACAGTGACGAGAATCAGCGACGAGCGACGGTAGGTGGTCGCGTCGCTCGGTTTTTGGATTACTCTTCTAGAAATCGTCGCTCAACGCCTTGGTCGCTTGCTGCCGTCGTTTTCATGCGGTTTGTGTCGTCGCGCGAGTGACCGAGTGACAGCGAAGCGGATCGTCGTCGCTTGTTTCGTCGCTCGCCAAATCGCTTACATGCGGTTTATACTTAATTGCCGCTAGAGTGGCACCACATGTACGGTTGGCGCACGCTTCCTTATTCCCTCTCGTACTGTTTATAGTGCATATTTTTTATTCGTGGCACTAGTTGAACACCGTTTTAGAACAGACGGGTGCAAATAAATCTGCCATGGCTCTAATTACTGATGTTTATTCTTATTTCAGATGCCTTGAGGTACTATGTTATCCACCACCGGAACCCGGACACACCAACAGATGTGAAAAATCTCGCCGACCGGCTGGGACTAATGAATGATATCATGACAATCTTTTTTTAATTGTCAATATGTTTTTATGTTTATTTTTGCGGTCTGAATTATGTGTATTTTTTTCTTGTGGAAATAAATTAAATTTTATCCGTTTACCACCTGTGTTGTCAATATTACCAATTAAACTGGTTTAACTGCATGGAGTGGACCAGTATACGCAGTTGTACAGTATTACCAGTATACACATTTTCACAGTATGACCTGTATGCACAGTTTCACAGTAAGACCAGTATGCACAGTTTCAGTTTGTCCAGTTCAACCAATTTAACCAGTGGCAATAAGCCTGTTTGAACTGGCCCAGTTTGCAAAATTTTTCAATAGGGTAGCGTTGGATGTGCTGTAGTCGGGCCGTCATGCAGGATTGTAAAAGCGGCTCAGTACACAAGCCACTGTCTTTTCTGCAGAGTCATATGCCCTACTGGTAGCTGTGGACACTATTATCAAAAGGAAAATCAAGGCCGCCGTAATTTTCTCAGACTCTCTCAGTGCACTCCGTGCTCTTGCATCCCCAGATAGATCAAAAAATGCCTTTATTCTGGAAATACATAACAAGATTTTAACAGCCACAAACTCGAACATCACCATACA